>DWLH01000633.1:0-17997 GCA_018249795.1 Heliconius telesiphe telesiphe
GGCATTTTACGCACCTAGGACGTGCGTTGCAGTTTCGGGCCGAGTGCCCGTAAAGTTGGCAGCGGTGACACTGCCCGACTAAACCGCGATTTCGGGGAGGCTCTACGCGGAGGCCTGTTAGATAGCAATTAACGAAACTAAGTATTATTGCTATGTATGCAGTCATGCTCATCTAGAATAATACAATGCGCCACTGAGTGCCACCAAGATTGTCTACAAATTGTTTTAAATACAAAAAATATTTTTGCATATTTAGACATTTTTGTTATCGGTTTCATTGTATTTTTTTTTAATATAACATTAATTATATTAAAGGAAATACAAACATATTAAAATATTAGCGATGCACTCACGGCTTCGCATAAAACAATATCTATATACCTGTATTGATAAGTAAAGTTTCAGTCAATGTTGTCAAACAACCTTCTTTAAAGTAGTATACCTATTTTTTTTTATTTATGAACGGGTTCATAAATAAAATAAAAACCTAGATACCTAGACCTAGACCTACAAAATAAACAATAAACGCTAAATTTTAAGTTAAGTTTGCCAAAATACAATACAAATACTGCAACTAAATTGGTTAAGCTGCTTTTGAGACTATCGTGAACAAACGCACAGACAAACAGACAAAAATAAAATCATTGCATTTGGTTCTCCTATGTTACATGCCAGTAGCATTTTTTCTTATATATCTTTCATGTACATACACCGCACCGTTACGATTATATTCAAAGCATAGATATAGATTCATGCCATTCATTCATGTCAATGTCAATTTTACGTGACAAGACTTAAGAATTTAGATTGCACGTCTCTATCGCGGAGCATTGCATGGAACGAACGAAACGAGGTGTTATTGCTACGTGTGCTGTTCCGGAGTGACAGAGTGCGCCACTGACTGAGAGCGCGAGTATCGCATCAAATCAGCCTATTTTGGTCCACTGCTGGACATAGGCCTCCCCCAGGGTGCGCCAAAGCTCCTGATCCTCCGCCTTCCGCATCCAGTCGAAGCCAGCAACCTTCTTCAGGTCGTCGGTCCATCGAGCTGGAGGGCGCGGTGGCCCGCGGATCCGCGGTGTCCACTCAAGGACTCGTCTGCTTCAACGGTCATCGGTCCTTCGACAGTTGTGTCCAGCCCATTGCCATTTCAACGTGCTAATTCTACGGGCGATGTCGGTAACTCCGGTTCTTTTCCGGATAACTTCATTTCTGATTTTATGTTTCAAAGAGACTCCGAGTATAGCTCGCTCCATAGCACGTTGGGCGTTGGGCTTGAAACTTGTGGACTAGACCGACTGTTAGAGTCCACGTTTCGGTACCGTAGATCATGACTGGCTGAACGCACTGATTGAAGACTTTTGTCTTCAGACATTGCGGAATAGGCGGCGAAAGATTTGACGTAGTTTCCCAAACGTTGCCCAACCCAGCTGAATTCTTCGATCAGCCTCTCTCTTGAAGTTGTTTTTACCAAGTTGAATATTTTGCCCTAGGTAAATATATTCCCGAACAACTTCAAGTGGAGTGCCATCCACGTATATCGGTTCCGGTATAACATGCTCGTTGAACATGACCTTTGTCTTGTTCAAGTTCATACCGAGACCGACACGCCGCGAAGACCCATCTAGGCCATGCAACATATCGGCTAGCTGTTCCAGCGACTCAGCTACGATTACGATATCGTTGGCGAATCTGAGGTGCGTGATGTACTCGCCGTTTACATTGACTCCAAAGCCGGTCCAATCCAGGGTTTTGAAGACGTCTTCCAACGCGTTGTTAAACAGTTTCTGGGATATAACATCCCCCTGCCTTACACCTCTGCGCAGTTGGATCGCCTTGGTTTTACACTTCTGGATTTGAACAGTTGATGTAGCCGACGTATACAAACTTCTCACCACCTCGATGTACGTCCAATCGATATCGCATCGCTGCAGTGCGTCCAGAACTGCCCAGGTTTCGAAAGAATCAAAGGCTTTTTCGTAGTCCATGAAAGTCATACACAGCGGTCAATTGTACTCCTGAGTTTTTTGTATTACGTGCCGAACAGTATGGATGTTGTCCACAGTGCTGTAGCCTGATCGAAACCCGGCTTGCTCTGGCGGCTGGAACTCGTCAAATCTGCTGGCAAGACGATTCGTCAGAACTCTGGAGAACAGCTTGTATACGTGACTCAGGAGTGAGATCGGTCTATAGTTCTTCAAGAGAGTACGGTCTCCCTTCTTGAAGAACAGTACCACGTCACTCTTGCTCCACGCTTCCGAGATTTTACCGTGATGGATAACGGAATTGAAGAGGCTTGTTAGCACTTTCAGGACTGGAGTGCCACCTGCTTTAAGCATAGTAATTCCGTCATCCGTCATCGCCCGGTGCTTTGTTGTTTTTGAGCTGTTCTAAAGCCGTAATAATCTCGCTGAGGTCAACGTCTGGGAGCTCTTCGGTGTAATGGCGCGTTAAGGGAGCGCGTTGATCACTAACGCTAGGGTCGTCAGGTTTTCCTGTTTTCGACGAGTACAACTGGGCGTAATAGTGCTCAACTTCATCGAGTATCTCAAACTTAGAGGTAACGATTCTACCATCCTCTTTTTTGAGTTTCGTGAGATGAGGCCTTCCTAAATTGCGAGCGAAAACTTTCGATCCCCGATTCCGCATGATCGCATCTTTAATAGCACGTGTATTTGAGCGACGGAGATCGCGACGCGTCAGCCTTCTGATTGATAGGTTTAAGGCACTCATCTCTGCCGAAAACGGTGGTGGCAGTTCTCTTCGCTATCTCATAAGCTTGAGTGTCTCAGCTGAGAGTTTCGATGCGTTGACTCGTCGCATTGCGGGAAAATATTTGACTGAGACATTGTGCAGCGTTTTGACCAGGTCATCGTTTTTCCGGTTAATGTTGTTATTGGTTTCCAGAGCGTTCAATCGGTTTTAGAGTTTGGTCTGAAACGCTTCAGAACTATTTGTAACTTGAAACACCGATGGTCGAAGAGTAGACTTTATCATTAGCGTTATTTAAGCTTTTAGATCGATATTTAGTGTGCCTCGTACGAGTCGGTGATCGCTTCCGGTGTTAAACCTATTGATCACTGAGACATCACTAAATATGTACCGTTTATTCGCAATAATGAAGTCTGTCTCGTTTTTTGTTACACTATCGGGGCTCCCATTTTAGCATTGAAATCTCCCATAACAACGCTGTAATGAGCCTTCGAGGTGTTATTAAGGGCTTTAGCGATGTCTTCGTACAATTCTTCAACCTCATCGTCAGAGTATGTCAAAGTCGGCGCGTATACCTGTACAATTTTCAGGGCGCACTTGTTAGATAATTTAAGGACAAGGTAAGCAACCCTGTTCGACACACTACTGATTTCTATAACATTGCTTATGAGAAATTTGTGGACCAAAAACCGACTCATCCCTGGGAGACTTGCTCGCCTTCGCGGAAGTAGAGCATGTGGCCTGACTCCTGGGTTATCGCGTCCTCCCCCTTTCTTCGGACTTCAGATAAGCCTAGAATATAATGTGTAATATAATATGCCCAGTTAATGTGACTTAACTCTAGTTCTAGTTCAGTTAGTCCATTTTACGTTGCCAGATAGAGTCGTTTTTGGTAGCCTGCCGTACCCCGGGGGTTCTTAGCACTCCCTGACTCTCCGATACCGCAACCGCTACCGTGGTTGGGGTCCTAGCGGGTCTGCCGAGAACTGGGGGCCTATATTTGCTTGGCACACTCATGGGATGGAATTGCACATACTCGCCGCGCTGGGCAAGCGTGTTGGCGAGCGCAGTTGTTTTTTTTTTTCGTAGTTATAACATATGAGAAAGAGGGGATGCTGCTGCCCATCCCTCTAAATTTGTCCCTTAGTCGCTTTTTACGACACCCACGGGAAGAAATGAGGAAGTGCTATTCTGACCCGGCACTTCGCGGGGCCTATCGCATATCACTTTGCGGGAAGTATCGCATATCAGACCTGAACTTAGATAGGAATGTAATATTTTATATCGTCTTTATATTTCATAACGTGATCTAATGTTTGCATGGGCACAAAGTGTGACTGTAAACGCGACTGGTTGTGGGTTCGATTCCTACTCGAGGAAATTAAATATTTATTTACATTTATATTTTCATTCTTCGCTCTGGTGTCGAGGTAAAACGCGGCGTTCGGCGGCGGCGTTCCGCCAATCTACACGCAATGCCTCCAGAACTCGGCGGAAAGTGGGGAAGGAGTGTCTTAACACTAGGTTCCTACTGCCTACTCTGCTGTGTGCGGGATACAGCGTGAAGCTGATTATTTAATTTATTACTATGACAAGAATAAAATTATACAAAAAAATCTGAAAGAAGGCAGCGCATTCACGTGTTTTACAAAGCAGTTTAAAATTGCACTCCTCAAAACTGTAATGTGTTGTAATTTTTTCAAAATTATTGTATATATCAAATCAAAGCTGCGAACTCTCTGTTCTGAAAAATATTTGAAACCCATACCTAAAAAAATAATTAAGATACGTCAACAGTTTAGACGTAGGACTTTTTCTCCATTTCATGATATTTATCCATACCTGTATTTCGTGTGACGCAGTTACGCATAGATACCAATAACGAAAACGCATACTACTACAAAAATACTACTAAAGGTTAATCAACTTTGAACTTTGCCGCCGGTTTCCCTTTGATAGGGTTATATCTGTGGTTTTTGACAAATGGCGTTATTTTGAAACGATAATTTTATTAATTATTTTGTTTGAAAAAATAACTTTTTCATTTTTGGCAAAATCTCTTTGAGTAGGTTCAGGGTCAAATTTGTAACTTATGAACTTACACTGGCCAAAATAAATCTGTGATTTTTGTCATTAAGTTCAATACATTTAATTTGGCCCCCAGGGTGACATATAACCCTCACTTGGTCTCAAATTGTTAATTTTGCATTTATTCGGAATATACATATTTTTGAATATTCTCTCGCCTTTTTTATTCCATAGTAAAACATGTATAGATAAATAAATATCAAAACCGGTGGTGTATTATTTTGATTTGTATTCCTTTTACTTCTCATACTACATCTCAAAAACAAAATGGGGGGCCACATTACCAGCTCCATATCTCATTTTATGGAAAAAAACTTCTTAAAATACGAGTCGTGGCAAAGGGTGTGACTGTTAAAGCGACAGATTGTTGGTTCAATTCCCAGTCGAGGATATATAACACGCAATGCTTTCAGAATATTGCGGAAAATGGGGAACGAAGTATCATTTAGGTCCACTCTGCCTAGCTTGCTGTAAGCGGAATACAGCGTGAGGTTAAAAAAATGTAAATACCTAGATGTAACGCGATATTGACGCACAATATTATTCAAAAATCTTATTTTAACTTTTAGCATATTTATTTATATTATGTATTTTTCAATACGTAACTTTATTCATGAATATTTTATTACAATAAAAATATAACGTACAAGTTATAACCAATTGAGGTTTCATCACCAATTCACAAATAAAAATGATTCTACAAAATACAAAGCTTCTATTCCACAATTTTAAAAGATTTTGTTTCTCAAAATTTACATTCAGGCACTGCGCCACATCACGACGGCCTCTAAGTAATTGTACAAAAGATATTCGTATGAGCATACCTGGGCGCAAGTAAAGTGACTTTAGTTCCGGCGGAGGAAGTCAAAGCGATCCGCAGGTCCCCTCTCCTCGTCGCTTGCAAGGAGACGCGCGCCTGTACGTGCTCCAAGTAGTTGACGCCTGGGCACGCTCCGACATCAACTGGTCACAAATAACGATACATTAGAGCTGCACCCATCAAATATTTATTATGAAATTGTAACTAAAGTTCTATTTCATAGCTTCACTATAAATTTAAAGTTGTCTATTCTAATATGTATATCTATTATTACAATAATTACAGTCAAGTCTGGCGCAGACTGTGACATAATAAGGTACTAAATTCCGTAAATTCACAGCCGAGCCATTTCAATGCAAATGCAACCGAGCATCCGTAATTGTTGCAAATGTCGCGCCCCGAGATATAGAGTCTCAACGTATTAGATCGTTTTCAATTCAACATAGTTTAAAGTCTCATTGTTGGATATTATAATATAATTGGGTAAGTTAAGTAAATTAGCTGTGATGGCAGCATACAATGCAACATCTTTGTTGTGTTGAATGAAGAGGAGATCTGAGAACAGGATACCTCAAATCCAACACGCCTGCCAATGATCCCATGGTGGTTACTGCAAAATGTACCCGGATCATGCTGGAAATGGCTCTACCCCTAGATTACACTCTGGAACCTTCAACGTTATTTACGTGGAAGGTGCCCAAGGTGATGTGGGTCAACGGTGTTCCCGGGTGTGGTAAGACAACGTGGATAGTGAAACAGTTTGACATTGCTAGGGATACAGTAGTAACAAGTACGACGGAAGCGGCTAACGAACTTCGAAAGAGGCTCTCACAACGTATAGGGAATTTGGTCAAAAGTAAAATCCGCACTATGGCTTCAATGTCGGTAAACGGAGCACGACGAGAATCAGACAAGTGTAACCGCTTGATAGTCGACAAAGCTTTAGTGATAGCAGGCAGAATCTCCGGAGCCGAGGATTTTTTTTTAATTGAATCTTTTCGAAATGATTTACCGTAGACCGCCGTACAAGTCTTCATGAACCAAAACTTAGTGCGTACTCACAGAAGTCCCATAGACGTCGCCTACGCCCTGCGAGATATATATTCTGGTATATACTCGTCTAAGAAGGTAGTACAGTCCCTTTCTATGAAGGATATCAAAATGACACTAGTACCGGGAGATCTAAAATACACACTGTATCTCACATTTACCCAAGAGGAGAAAGAATCTCTGATCGCCCAGAGATGAGGAGAAGAAACAGGTTCGAAGGTGCTAACAATTCACGAGTCTCAGGGTCTGACCAGCGCGACCGTTATAGTGGTTAACACTAAATCTATTAGGCTACAGCTGCGTGATAGCGTTTCGCATGCCGTTGTAGCAATATCTCGGCACACCGACACCTGCACGTACTATAGTGAAGGTAAAGATGACGTAGTCAAAATGTTAATTCGGAATGCGACGGAGGCAACGACAAAACGAATTGTGGAATATAATTTGAAGATGGCTTTGAAAGATAGGAACGCAGCGGTCACCTCTTCCACCATAGCGGTCATGCCCTTATCCTAGTGCAAAATTCCTCACATACAAATCAATTATTATAAAATTTTAGCATGTACTTATAGTTATGTAATTAAATATATATTGTAATGTGTAAAAGTGTTAAATATATAAACACTCGCTTAACACCTTAGATCTAAGTAAAATGTTGTAAAATAATGTAAAGTTAAAAGTATCATTTTCTTATTATAAGTATTAATTGTATGTAAACAATAATGTAATTAATATATATGATAAGGAAATTAGATATAATAATAAATTTAAAAAGGATACGGACCAAGTGTCTGTAGTGTTAAGAAATAATAATAAAAAAAATTAGCTGTGAAAATTATTATTTAGTTGTTTATATATACAGCTTCACGCCGTATCCCGCATGGAGCAGGGTAGGCAGAGGGAACTCGAGTGGCAGAACTCAACACCACGTTTTGGCCCGACAGCGGAGCCCAGAAATGAAAATTTTACATATTTAATTTCGAGAAAATTGAACCTGAATAACCCGTCGCGTTTACAGTCACACGTGCGCTTCGAATGGCTCAGTCGTTAGACCTTTAGGCGTTTATTTATTTTTTATGTTACATTTATAGTTAGATATTACATTTTAAGTGGTAGGACTCAACTTGAATATATTATAAACAAGCACTATTAATTTTAACAGTCACGTTCACACAAAGACTATAATATGTTTAGATAAACATTTTATAACATAAGATACAATGTTTTTGTTTTTAAATTCAAAATAGAGTATTTATTTAATGTACAGCTGTACATATTTTACTGTATGAGTATATATTTAGTAAAGTAAATAATTTCGTCCGGAATAACTTCATCATCGTAGACGACATACCGACATTCCTTCCTTGATTCAAGCGGAATTTAGGCACAAAATCAATGTGTAGTACTATAGGAAATTAACTCGACTTCATTCAGCGTTACAGTTTATATGAATATTGTAATGTCTTATGTTACGGTTCCTTAAAAATGTGTGAAAATCGTCGTTTTTAAGATAGATAAGTGATTGTAGATATCGTTATTAATTTATGAGCTTTTTTTTTTTTAATAGTTGAATTGTTATGCGCCACAGACTTTGTTGTCCGTGCCTTTTTTGTTCTTAACTGATTATTAAAAATGTAATTTTTTTCTTTTTAAAGTGTGAAGTGGACGTTAATATCTTGAATAGTCTGCTTTTGTCAAATCCGAGTTCCTTTTGTCAAATCCGAGTTTTTGGCCGTTGATTATGTTGATTGCGGCGCAGTTAGTTGTTTTCGTAATATATCTATTGCCTCCTCATCTCTATAGGAAATAGCCATTTTAATGTTGTGTTCCACTATATCAGTCACGGAACCTTCATTTGCCCGGCGAATGAACCTGCCAATAGCGTCTTCTTCGACGTCAGTGTAGTAGATGCATCCTTTTGTATGCCTTGTTAAGGCGACGATTGCATGTGATATGCTGTCGTGTAGGGCGTTTTTAATGGCCTTTTTTAATTTATGAGTTTGGAGATTGTATTAATGTAATGTTAGAAAGAAAATATTTATCAATTCATTTAACTTACCTGTAAAGTAATAGAGAACAGCCCTTTGGAGTCTTGGTGCTGCCAGTTCACACCTACTTTGTGCTGGGACGGTCCTCCAGGTCTTCGCAAGCCGCACCATGCCCGCTGCATCCAACAGACCGTAGCCAAAGGAATGTGACACATTCCGTCCTACCCCATTGATCCGCTATTCTCCACCGATGCTTAGACGTAATGAAATAAAAAATGTAATGTAGTGAGTATTTAATGTTATGTAATAGAATTACAAAAGTAAAAATATATAATTAATTGTTTATTTCAAAATATTTCATATAAAAATTTACAAGGGCATGATGATAAGTAAATTATATGTATTTTAAATTCTCGTTAGAACTCATGTGTTGGGGTTTTATAACAAAACGCGTTAATAAAACAACGCCGCGCTTGCGTTTGCGCCACGACTGGCCTCATACAACAAAATAACAATAATAATAATAATAATAAACGCCATCGAATTGCGTTAAGAGCGTGCGCTGCAATAATAGTAAAATATATGTCAGTACATTGTATAGAAGAAATGTCTATTTTATTAGTTCTAAACAAAAGTCCGCGATACCGTGCACTATCTCTTATAGATAAGTCACAATAAGGCATTTTGTGACAAAAAATTATTGAAAATTGCAAGGTGATAGATATTTCATTGTTTTTTATTTGATAAAGATATTGAAACTTACGAGCGGAAATTATTCCATTAGATTATACTTAGAGAAAATGTTAATTTCAAATATTTCAACGCTCCGTTTACGGCCGCAAGCATAGGCACGAGTCCTGCGGGGGGCGTACTGCCGCCGTTTTCGTCCTCGCAAGCAACCACGTAGTGCTTGCACTTACTCAAAATTATTGAATGTATAAATTATATTGATTATCTTATGGCAAATGCAGCATATAAATAAATGTATAAATGGTATGCGAGCGAAGCCGCGAGTGGGCCGCTAGTGAATTATAAGGATTGCACGCTGTATTCCACACAGGCACAGGGAATGAAATTGTAGGCAAAGAGAACCTGGGAACCTAGTGTAAGACACAGCCTTAGACACTCCGATCTCATAAGGACTTTGTTTTGAGTGACGGAACTAATTAACGCGCTTAGTCTCATTGATAGAGCAAGGAAATGAAACAAAAAATATTACATTTCCTCGAGCGAGAACCAAACCCACAATCTGTCGCATTAACAGACGTACGTCTATATAATTATTTTCATTATTCCAATCAAATTATATAATTTTACCTATACAACAAAATATCCATTGTTAACATTAAAACAATTATAAATAAAATAATTGGCTATTGTTACTTATATAATACGTTCAATAGAAATATGAAGTTCAATTATAAATAGATTGTATTTATCAACAGTTTGTTGTTCTCAAGTACATCTATTAAACATATATTACAATGGAATATTATGAGGAAAAAATAAAATTATGTAAAGAAACCTCTTATATAATTATTCCTTTAGGGTTTTGTGTAATATATTACAAGTTATTATTTCGTAGTATAAAGTTTAAGTAATAAAGTACAATGTATCTTGAATCACACTTCTTAAATTAATTAATTAAGCTTAATATTCTGTTGTCCTAAAATTTTGCATATAGTCCCAACTTTTATTACAGTTAGCACACAAAAAAATTCAAAAACATTTTTTTTTAGTTTCACGTTATATCTCGCACATAGCAAAGTAGACAGAGGGAACCTAGTGTTAAGACACTCTGTTTTCCATTTTCAATATATATATTTTCTGTAAATTTTCTGAACAATTAAATAAAGTTACATAAACAGCAAAATAATTATTTTGACGTGTGACCTCAACTACATAATAGGCCTTATAGTTACAGCAAATTACTGTTTTATTGGAAGCGAGCACTTTCTGCCAAATTTTTAAGTAATTGAGTGTTGAGTGGTGGTGGAGTTAATTCAGTCCCCCGAGTGCGAGTCGAAGCCACAATCGTCGCGTTTACAGTCACACATTCTGACTGCGCCACGACGGCCTCTAATAATAGAATCGATGCGTAAAAATATATCCTAGTTTAATCTGAATAGATTTCACTGACATTCGCTAGGTCACTAGAGACTAACAACTATTGTTCCACTAATACAACTTGTTTTGTGGCGTGAAAATATAAAACATTTTGTTGCTAAAATCGTTTATAGTAACACAATATTTCTATATTTTAGTCCTAAAAGCCTATAATTTATGTTAAAAGTTGTGTTTATTGAATTACAAAAGAAAAAATTACACAAAATGTTTTTTAATGTAATACTAAAACAAATATCAAAAATGTTGCCCCAATAAGAACCCTGAGGAGTATAAGTAGCTCTTATAATAGTTCAAACGACAATTTGTATTTCCACTCAAATACAAAAAAAAAACACATCCGTTCAACTACGATATTTCATTTTCACGTGGAAAATTCAAAGAATGCTTTACAGATTAAAAAAAAAAAAGATATAAATTTTTCGTATTCTTTTGTGCTATAATGTATTCAATGTTTGTATCCAAAAAACTTCTCACCATTACCGCGATTTAAGCTCTAACAAAATTGCACCACAGTATGTTTCATCTATAATATACTTATTTTAATGGATCCTTAATTTTTGGACGCCAGTCTTGGCGCAGCGGCACAAAGTGTAGCTGTAAAAGCGATAGCTTGTGGGTTCGATCCCCACTCGAGGAAATGAAATATGTAATATTTTCATTTCTTCGCTCTGGTGTCGTGACAAAGCGCGGCATCCAGGTCCCCCACTCAACACGCAAAGCCTCCAGAATTCGGCGGAAAATGGGGAATGGAGTGTCTTAACAATAGGTTCCTTCTGCGTACTCTGCTATGGGTGTGGGATACAGCGTGAAGCTTATTTTAATAAGGTAAGAGAAATCGCAGAAAATTGATTTACGAAATATGTAAGTTCTGAGATAAGAGCATTGAAACTAACAAAAAAGGCTAAGCCACGATAGGCGGCAAAATTTTTCTTCCCGAATCATATAGATTTCAAAGTCTCAGTAGGTACGCAGGGAAGAGGTTGTTATGTAAATTTTATACTTAAAACACTCGACATGGAAGATAATTGCATCATTATAAAAATATTCCTGCAATCCCTTATGTTTGCTTATTTTTCTATTATGTAGCTTTATTTTAGCTCCACGCTGTATTCCGCATGTCGCAGAGTAGGCAGAGGTAGCCTAGTGTTAAGACACTCTGCCTACTTTGCGCCGAATTCTGCAGACAATGCGTGTTGAGAGGCGGAATTCAAATTTTTATACACTTATTTTTTATACACTTATTTATTAAATAAGGATATACTATACATATTTAACTCAAAAATAATACTAATAATCGCTAAAATCGAAAATATTTACGCATTGATTTACCAGTAGATAGGTATATTGTTAAATTTACAAGAATATTGCGAATGTATAAACTTAAACAAAGAAAATCTGTTCAAAAATCGAGTTATATAGTAAATAACCATGGGAACGCAGTGTTAAAACAATCCGTTTCTATTACGGTACGCTCTTCACTTTCCGCCAAACTCTGGAGGCATTGCGTGTTGAGTGGCGGAATACAACGCCGCCTGCGCAAACTGTCCTTAATTATTTACCTATAATTAATAATGATGTTCCAAAGCATGATTTAAAATAAAATAAAATTTCATAAATTCATTGCCAACACGGCCTAACTATTGTAACGAAATCAAACACCTCCAGACTTTTACATAACTTATATTTACTACTACTAACTTCACGCTTTATCCCTAGCGGGGTAGTCACAGAGAACGGAGCGCCAAATGCTACGGTCTCTACATACCTCTTTCGCCTCGTCCACTGTCATCAACCTCTTCATACATGCCCTCCGGGGGATCCTCATGCTTTTTACGTGACCTTCCTCCAGTATCTTTGATACTGTGTTTTCGAAAGTCAACCGAGGTCTCCCCCTACCTCTCTTACCACTCACTTTTCCATCATAAATCTTTTTTGCCATTCTTTCATCACTCATTCGTTCGACGTGCCCAAACCAGCTGAGCGCGTTCTTCTTCATTCTCACCGTGACATCCTCGCTAGTACCTGCCATTCTGTGTACCTCTTCATTGCGGATTCGATCAGCTAAACTGACTCCGCATATCCTACGAAGTGATCGCATCTCCACAGCATTCATCTTTCTTATATTTCTTCCAGGGTAAAATACTATTAAGCTTGTACAATATCTATCTTAAATTCTAATACAATATGCTATTCTTGAGAACCTCTTATTTCTTCCGCTCCAAGTTTAAAAGTGTATCTAGAATTTTCCAACCACATAAAGCGTCATTTTAGCAATATCCTCTGTTGACATTTCTATAAACTTATTTTAAAAACATCTTTTTATTAAACAAAGAGGTTGATTTACATTTTTATAATAAATTATTGCGAATATTAAAATTTATAAATATAAAACTATAATATTATGCAAATTAATTCGTTCCCGTTTATGGTTAGTTTAGGTCTTTACGAATAAGCAGATTAGTATGAGGAGTTTATCGGATCGTAACATGTGATTATACATGATCCTAGATAAAATAATTTGTAAGTTATTATAAAATAATAGTAATAGTAACGTTGAGGTCAGTTGTGGGTCTGATTTCCACTCGAAGAAATGAAATATTTAATGTTTCTATTTCTTAGCTCTAATTTGGAGGCGAAGCATGGTGTTGAGTCGAGAGTTCGCCACTCAACACACAATGCCTCCAAAATTCAGCGGAAAGTGGGGAACGGAAGTGTATTTGCACATTTGCAAAGGAAAAGGAATATAATAATTATATATAAAAAAACATATGATACATAGATAATATCTATAGGTAGAGATAGAAGACAAGTAAAAAATACATATTTTTATCAACAGTCATATAACCAATATATTTCCAAAGGGCATTTCTTAGCCAAGAATTCAGAAAATGATGTATTATGCACAGTGCCATTGGGCTTAAAGTTAAAATGTAACTGTTTGGACAGTTAAAAAATGTCATTTATATGTTTAAATTATATTAATCGAAAATGATGTTTTACTAAATACATTTTAAATAGTTAAAAATACAGATTCACTACAAACAAATACAGATTAATTATAAGTATAGATATAGATTACTATATATTAGCAGGCAAACTCATGCCTTGAGTTCATTCAAATGACGATATTTTTTTTTAAATTAAGCGATTTTGATGAAACAAACTGTAAATAGAATAGAATAAACTTTATTGCACACATAAAACAAAGAAATATAAAAAATGAACAACAAATAGGAAAAGAAAAAAAAACACGTATGCAAAGGCGGTCTTATTGCTTTAAGCAATCTCTACCAGACAACCTTTGAAACATTACGGATAAGTTGTAATGAGGAAAAGAGGGACAACGTGTCAGTGCAAATTTTATTTAATGAATTTAAATATATAATATACTAGCGACCCGCTCGCGGCTTCGCTTTAACTACTGAATTATTCATATAATGTACCTATGTTTGCAAAGCACTTAAGATTACTAATGTGAAAATTGTTTAAACCTTAATACAACCCGCATTTTCGTAGTTCCAATAAGGATGTTCCAATTGTTTAAAAAAAAACACTTAAACAAATGACACAAACATCAGAAAACTTAAACGAAAGAAATTATAAACAACAGACTACCTACTATTCTCTTACCCAAAAATACTTAAACGAAAGATGTAAAGAAACTATGCCGCGATGAAATACATTATAATTATTGGATAACTCCAAAATACGTGCAATCGCTTCTAAATTTACTTTGCTATAGAGCCAGGTGCAGAATTGAAGCATTCTTTCGTCCATCTCCATAGTGGCTCCGAACGACATCTAGGCATTGGCTCCCTGGCCGTGGTCTCAAGCGACAACTTGCTCTAGAGCAGACACAGGGAGGGGGATGCGGGACGGGATTGGAAGGATTATCAAATGCCATCTAGGCGGGCAACTCAGTCAGGTGAGACCCTCGGCTTCCTGAGGGAGGCCCAACTTAAACGACCAAGGTTCAATGCAAGGCTCATGAGTCGGATTTGGAGAAGGATAGAAAGTCCCTCGGAAATCATCAGACGTCTGACCTTGGGCGGCCGGGTATGCCACGGAGTGCTGCTCCTTAAGTGCAGGTGACCCGATACATAGACGTGAGACGACCAATGTGTACCTCCAGGCTTTCTATTTTTACCTCGTCGTCACTCGACGGATGATGAGGTTCTGGACCACCTAAAGAATTTCTCGTTGAGTGATACTCGCTAGGGCGTTGTGATGTCATCAGTGTATAGTGCGTAAAGAGCAGGTGACAAAATGCTGCCCTGCGGGGAACAACGGCAGCGATCGAGTCGCTACTAGACCTCGAACTCTCAACTCTCACGCAAAATATCCTGTCACTGAGGCAGGGAGGCAAAGACATGCGCGACGTGCGGGGGGGTGCCGGCTTTGAGCACTAAATGAAGTAGGCCCGGGTGCCAGACTCGGTCGAATACGCGTGCTACGTCGAAGAAGACTGCTATTGCACTCTCTTTTCGGTTGTTCGCTGTTGCAGCGTAGTGTAACCAGAGTGGTGTACCCGCTCGCCAAACTACTCGCTTCGTGGGTGGATGTACGACTGGAGAAGTGAGAGGAATAACTTCTCAAACAGCTTGGCGACCGCGCTAAGGAGGGTTATAGATCAGTATCCCTCAGAATGCTGTGGGCTCTTCCCAGCCTTGGGCAACATGATGAGCAGGCCCTCCTTCCATGCCCGGGGGAAAGAAGCCAGGCGGGTGAGGCGTATCCATTTTTATAAGCAAAATGTCGCGGGGCGCGGGGAGACGCGTGGTGGGCGGCGAGCCGTTACACAGCAAGATTTTTTTAGTACCGTAATTTTAAATCTGTGCTACTAATCTTCTAAAATACTTATTAAAATGAAAAACAGTAAAGAACGTTTTGATCTACGTTAAACGGCCAAGGTAACTAATATACTTATTTATATACTGAGAGTAAGGGATAACCATGAGTCGATATAGCTTTTCTCTAAAACTATTTGTAATTTCGAAATATTGTAAAGAGCAAAGCTTATTTTTGCTTAACGTAGAGCATTAATAACTTATTTAAAAGGATAAGGATTAATATTATTATGGGCACACATCCCTCACAATAAGAAAATATATTTAAATTACTATCTAATTACCCTCTCCCCTACGGTTTCATTAGTAACATTTAAAAGATTTTTATTTGCATTTCTTGTTCTACGACCTATATTTGAACGACTTTTTCGTGGCATAATTAAATTAAAAAATTAAATGTTTAAAAAGGTAAAGAAAATAATAAAAGAACATAAGAAGAGTAAACAAAATAAAGAACAGGATACTTAAACGAAAGAAATGATAAACAAAAGCCTACCTACTATTCTCTTAAACTAAAATACTTAAACGGAAGAAATTATAAACAAAAGACTATCTACTATTCTCTTAACCCTAAAAACTTACACGAAATAAATTATGCACAAAAGACTACCTACTATTCCATTGATCAAAAAAGATGAAACTAAATATATCGCGCAGAAATAATACATTAAACTCCAATTATCCAATACGTACGATCGCATCTAAATCTACTTTGCTACAGAGGCAGGCGGGTTCTTTTTTTCTTTTCGAACTTGAGGTTAATGCTGTTAGCCCTATTGGCTTTTACAGCGACACCAGGTAGGTAGGGAAGAAGGCACTCTGTCCCAGAAGAAATGCAAGCATTATATGCTTTATTTTATTGCATACTTTATACATATTTATCATATTTATGTCAAATTACATTAAAATATACATATAATAAACTATACATAAACCTTCCCTGAAAAATACTCTACCTAATGGTGAAAACCGCATCACCGTTGGATGGTTTAGAAGAAGAAGAGTTGGAAAGGCCAGACAGAGACGAAAGGCGTTGTTATTTTATAATATATAGAGATAATGATATAAATCAATAATATATAATATAATAAACTAACATTAAATATGTTTAACGTTTATATACTATACACATACATACATACATATATTGAAAAACAATATATACTTACACATATGTACATACATACTTAACGTGTGTAAAAATATATATATATAACATCAAATAAATAAGGATAAATTACTATTCTAACTTAAATAAATATTCTTTTAGACGTTTTTTAAAAGTGTAAAGGGAATTGGAATGTCGAACTTCTGTAGGAAGTTCATTCCAAAGAATGGCAGATTTCACAGTGAAAGACTTGGAATAAAATAGGGTATGGGAAGTTGGTAATTTAAAGAGATTATCACAACGGGATCTAAGGTGGAGGTGAAGAAGTGAATCGGAACCTAGGAAACAGAATCGATATTTTAAATATGAGGGAGAGAGAGATTTGTAGAGGATGGAATAGAGGAGAGTCAGCATGCGGAAATTTAGGCGATGTCGGAAAAAAAAAGCTATCGGTGAAAGTTATAAGTAAATTGATGAAATAAACGTAATCATACAAAATATATACAAAAAAAAACATCTTCACGCTGAATCCCGCATACAACGGGGAAGGCAGAGGTAACTTAATGTTAAGACACGCTGGTAGACACTTTGGTAAGCCACTTGGACTGAATCATTTTTTACTCTATTACGTATCGTAAAAATCTTTTAACGTGAAAAACACACTTAAAGATACTTTATTTAATGAACATCTAAACGAGCAATTAAGAGTACTATATAAAATGAATGATTAAAATTAATAAATGAATCACAGAAGATCATACACCAGTTATGTATACATATATACATACAGAAAATCAATTACATAGCTTCCAAAGCTTTATCAGGGAGTTTAACGCTGAGCTTAACGCTTAACCAGGATAACCTCTCTTTGACTGGCCAAAGCGAGCTATTACCGGTAACAATTCCCATGTGAAAATGTTACGTTATACTGACAAGAGCCACGTCTCTATAAGGATATTGTTTATGTTTAACCATAAAATGAATGATTAAAATTAATAAATGAATCACAGAAGACAATACACCAGTTATGTATACATGCAATGATAACATGATACAGCGTGACGTTGAAAATAGAAATGTAAAAAACATAATATTAACAATTTATAATGTTATATACTCTTATCTTATATTTGGCAGTTCTCCAAAACGCACAAATTTCAATTTCCTTGTGATTACTCATTAATAGTAAATAATTTTAATAAGATGAATATCATATTAAATACTTAACTAAATAATAAACAAGTCGTCTAGACAAGT
>DWLH01000634.1:0-17991 GCA_018249795.1 Heliconius telesiphe telesiphe
TAATACTTCTAATTTAATTGAAATTAAAGGTTGAGCTTAGATTGTTTTATCATGTTTACAATTTCTATTGCAACATAATTTCTTTGAAGCGATCAAGCGCAATCATGTAAGTTACTGTGAAACAGTAGATAACTCAAGAATTATATATATAACGACTTTCCAAATATCATTATATGTAATATTTTAATAGCTAGCTGCCAATAGCAAAGTAGGTAAAGGGAACCTAGTGTTAAGATACTCCGTCTCCAATTTCCAAGGCATTGCATAGGCATTCCGTATTGGGGGCAGAATTCAACGTTATTTTATATTTAGTATTTATTTGAGGCCAGTCGTGGCGCAGTGACACGAAGTGTGACTAAAACCGACTGGTTGTGGGTTCGATCCCTATGAAATATTTACTTAAATTTATATTTTCATTTCTTCGCTCTGGTGTCGAGGCTAAGCGCGGCGTTGAGTTCTGACACTCAACACGCAGAATTCGGCAGAAAGTGGGGAACGGAGTGTCTTAACACTAGGTTCCCTCTGCCTACCCTGCTGTGTGCGGGATACAGCGTGAAGCAGATTTTTTTTATTTATTGTTTTTCCAAGTTGCAAGACGCAATTACAAAAATAGAACACGAAACGCTTGTAGTACCTAGTATTAACCGCTTATCGTACATCCCCAACTAACTTTGTCTATAAACTTGTCTGAAGATAAGAACTGATAAGATCTACTTGCAACACGCGGTATACGAGTGACCGACTATTGACCGTCCAAGGACGATATTCCGGATATCGAATTTATCAAGATAAGTGATAAGATTTTCCTTTTCATAATGGTGGAAGGAATCACGTATGGAATACAGTTTTGTAATGTCATGTGATAAGATTTTGTCGTTTTTTTATTTACGGAGGGTAAACACTGAGCCACACAAACACCTCAAAATATTACTACAAAAGTTAAAGCATTTAATGCGCATACTCGTGCAAATAATTATATTTTTTATTTCATCGAAAACGGGCCAGTATTTCCAAAGTTAATATAGCGTTATTAAGTTTCACAGCTTTTTTTAATTACGTTTCTTTGCTCGCTACGGTGATGACGTCACGCTGCGAGTGTCATGTCCGATTTTCATTTGTAAAGTGGTTTGCACTTAAGATTTTGAGTGATATACCTAAAAGAGTTCTTTCTTCTTGGCATATATAAAAGAGCCAACTATGAAATATTTTTAAAATAATTTCGTGATTAGTTAAAATAAAAGCGGCCCGCACGCGGCTTTGCTTGCTTGACTACGGATATGACATCTTTATTTAATTTCATTACTTTTTTATTTAGGTGTATTTCGGGCAAATCGGTTGGTGTATTTTAGTATTATTATCTACTATTTCTTGCCGCGGAGACTGTACTGTAACATGTAATATCTCAGTAATTTTTTGAAGATAGTAAAAAAAATTAAAACTGAATCTATTTTCGAAATTTCTTTTTTTACATATGTTGATACCAAAAAAAGTTGGAAATGATATTATTATTATGTGATATTATTATTTAATATGTAATGATATTATTGAGGCTGATGTACAGGGATACAAGCGAGTGATTGTAAATGCGATGGCTGTGGGTTCGATTTCAACACTTGAAATTTCAAAGTTTTCAGAATTGTAAGAAAAATTTTCATCTTCATACAACTTTGCTCTAGTGTTGCCCTATATGAATTTATTATATTTATCTTCTTTATAGTTCCTTTTTGTGCGTTTGTCCACGCAGAGTTCGGGGGATAGTGAAGAACAGAAGTGTCTAAATGGGAATGAAGCTTCTTAACACCAAGTTCCCTCCTACGTCCTTGCTACGTCCAGGTTACAGGACAAAGGTTACAAAATCCTTTATACATCATGTATTATTTGTATAATCGTTAATGGGAAATCTTAGTGATGGACTAATATTATTGCGTTATATTAATTCTAAATTTATACGGTTCCGTACTTCAAAAGAAAATATCGGAACTACTGTCAAAGGATCTCTTGTTGTCTGTCTGTATGTCTAAGCGTAAAGTCCCTGAGAAGACGTTGTATTACCTGTCAAATTGCTATCATGAAAATTGTACAGAACCCTTGGTGGGCGTGTCCGACCCGCATTTGATTGGTTTTTTTTGTATATTAGTATGATACTTTAAGTCTCTAATGTGAGCCAGTGCTACCTTACCAGTACACAGTATGACTGACATTACGGACATTTGTATGTAACTAGACGATATAAAGTTCATAAGCCACGACTTACATTATAGAGCGGCGGCGCGGCCAGCTGCGAGGCGAGCTCCTGCAGGCGCGCGCGCGCCGCCTCCTCCTCCGGGCTCAGCGCCACGCCCACGCGGCCCACCACCTCTTGACGGGCTATCACCTAAAGTTTATAAAGAATACCTATAGTAATATTGTAAAGCAAAAGTTAGTCCGTTGAACGCGCTAATACGAGAGTGGTACCTGCAGCAGGCGGTGGCGCAGCGCGTGCAGCGCGGCGGCGCGCGCGTGCAGCGCGGCGAGCGCGGCGGCGCGGCGCGTGCGCAGCGCGCCCAGCGTGGCGGCCGCGCGCCGCAGCCAGCGCGCCTGCAGCGCCGCCTCCTCGCCCTGGCAGCGCGCGCGGAACTTCACCTGTTACATACGAGACGTCACCTCGCTATCATAACAAACCGCGATCTTCACTTTCGCCACTGAACAATCAAACTTCCCAAATTTTTGCGAAAATTAGAAAAGGCATCTCTTACACCAGATTCCTTGACTCCGTCTGCCTACCCTGCCGGTATGCGGGATTCAGCATAAAAAGAAAAAAAAGTTAAAAATTTTCAATTTAAATAGCTTCTCCAATAATCAACTATATATTGTTGTTTCTTTGTATTCATTAGTTTGAGGTTAAATATTTATATCACACCTCATAAGACACTAACCTCAGAAAATCCAATAATGGGTACAGGAATGTAATTTTCAGGATCAGGATTATCTGCTTGTGCTTGCTTCCAAAGGCGCATATCCATACCTAAAATTATAATAACACTCAATTTTATTTAAATTAAATAAATCAAAATCAAATAAATCAGCTTTACGCTGCAACCCATGCACAACAGAAATCAACGCCGCTTTGCCTCGACACCACAGTTACGGTCACCCTTTGTGCCCCTACTCCAGCCCCTACTGGACTCAATTTTATTAACTTGTTATTTTAAAATAACCAAACAACGTGAAAACTGTCTAACACTAACCTAATAACAAAATAAATATTAAATATACAAAAAAATATCATATTACATAGGCAAGTAATAATTGTATCAAATGTTGGATATAAAAAATCTAAAAATCAAAATCAAATAATTTTATTCAAAATAAGAAGTTACATGCTTCATTTTTTGAACGTCAAATAATTTACCACCAGTTACACACTAAAGTTAATGCCTCAGACCTGAGAAGAACTGGCGCAAGAAACTCAGTGGGACCTATTTTTTTTTAAATAAATTTATACAAATACATATTTAATTATATGCGACAATGATACCCTTGAAACAGACTGGAGCGAGCATTTCATTCCCAAGGCGTGTTATCATTTACAAAATCATTAATTTGGTAATAACCTTTAACACACAAACGTCTTTTCACATTTTTTTCAAATCGTGATATAGAAAATTCCCTGACGTTTTCTGGGATCCTATTGTAAAAGCGTACACATTGTCCCATAAAAGAATTACGGATTCGATGCAACCGAGTTACAGGTGCACCGAGATTATGCCTATTTCTAGTGTTACTATTATGAAAATCACCAATAAAAGAAAAATAGTTCATAACTCAAATATGTATCTGACAAATCTTCTTACTAAGATATTATTAGTGGAATTTATAAAGCGGAATGACAAACTAAAAAAGGGCTGGAATTCCACCACCTAATAATAATCAATATGAAAACCAACTTTGAATTAATTCACAAAATTAGCACAGGTCTACTTCCCGTTGAACTACAATGACATAATAAATACATAATCTGGTCTCTGGCTCTCCGCGCGGGCGCGCCGCGCGCGCCGCCCCCGCCGTCAAAAACGCGCACAGCTCCGAAGCACTCACGTGCGCCCCGTTGATCTTGTCCACCACGTGTGTCACTACCCGGGGGTCGCGACCCTCATACATTAATATACACATACGCACCGGGCGGCGGCGTCTGCAGGTACTGCTGGAGAAGAGCGCGCGGAGGGCGCGTGACGGCGCACACGGAGGCTGCGCCCGCGCCCCCGAGCGCCGCGCGCGCCGCCCCCGCCGTCAGGAACGCGCACAGCTCCGACGCGCTCACGTGCGCCCCGTTGTTCTTGTCCAGCACGTATATTACTACCTGGGAAACATAACGTTATTTAATTTTCCTCTCTTCTCAGGTCTGACGCAGTAGCTTTATTAGTGGTTAATTATTAGACTTTGACTTTGATGATTTTTAAATAAAATTCTTTGACCAGTCCGGTCCAATTATATAATATTTGAAATATGTAAATATAATCCAATTATATTTACATATTTCAAATATTATATAATTTTACCTTTAACCTTCGCATTTAGAGTCATATGCTGTGCCGCTATATGCTTATCTAATAATAGCACCTATATATTTTTAAACAAAGACTATTAAATATAATATTTTGTAATTACCTGACTTTTGGTCTCTGATACAGCTTTTACAGACTCAATGTTGACTGACAGATTAGGTTTATTTCCTAAAAGACCAGACAGAGACGTACATAATGCTTGCTGATTGTTTCTAAAAAAAATTTTTTATATTTAGTAAACTTTACATGAGACAATATTAAATAATAACAGCAATAAACAAAATCATATAACTTTATTTTTAAGCATTTTTAAAGTGTTATTCCACACTTAGAGGAAAAAAAAAAACTTATTTAGAAAACGTATAAAAATTTGAACGTAGCTGGTCGGTTTCCAGGAGGCGCGGGTTCGAGTCCCGCTACGTTCAAATTTTTATACGTTTTCTAAATAAGTATTTTTCATATAACTTTAATTAAAAAAAACATTTTGCATTTCAAGCTACAAAAAAGAAGTTTTATTATATATATTTCTCTACTTTCTGTCAAATTTGATACTTTGCGTATTGAGTGACGGAACTCAACGCCGCGCATTGTCTCCCCGCCATAGTGGGGAAATGAAAATAATTCATACATTGAATGAGGATCAAACCCATAGCAGCCTCAATATATTTTTTTACAACTAATATGGTTGAGAAAGTTACATTGTTTGTAGCCATAAGGCCGCCTTTGCATACTTTTTTCTTTTTAATTTTATATAATTTTTTTTGGGTACAATAAAGACTATTTCTTTTCTAATATAATGATTTTACATACTTTATTTCTTGTTCTGGTTTACTAAACACCATAGCAACGTGTCCATCTTTGTCTTCTTTCCCCCCCAACCTTGAATAACCAACGGCTTTGAAGCGACAAAGTGGGTTTTGCTCATTTAGTTCTAATGGTGGCGCATTACGGCTGTAATATGCTTGACCTGTGAAAAATAAATACAATTTGGGCATCAAATAAAAAGCTTATAAATTAAATGTACGGTACAATGGCACAGCATTTACTGTAAATAAAACGGGTGTAGGTTTGATTTCCATTTGAGAATTACAACAATTTAATATTTTTTTCTATAATACAACACTTCAAAAGTTAATGAAAATAATAAAACATTGAATGAAACTTACCAATCCCCCATTGCGCCTGTATAAGATTCCACTTGGCAAGGACTTGGTCTCTCTCATCACCAAAAACGTTACAGTTGAAAACTGCTGCAACTAAAGCCTCATGAGCGTTTGTAGGACCCTGCTGTTGTTGCTGTAAATAATTATATTCTTTCTTGCTATAGATATTTAATCATATGGAAGTTTATATATAATATAACTTTCCATATAATTTAATTATATTTAGGGCAGTTGTGGCTTGTGGCGAGGGTCACAAGGGTGTGACTGTAACGCAACGTATGTGGATTCGATCCCCACTCAAAGGAATTAATTATTATTTATTAATATTTTAATTTCTCTGCTCTGGCACCACAGCAAAGGCCCCACGTAGTGTTCCGCCACTCAACACGCAATGCCTCAAAAATTCGGCGGAAAGTGGGGAACGGAGTGTCGTAACACTAGTTTCTTTCTAACTACTTTGCTATATGCAGGATACAGCATGAAGCTAAAATTGAATAGTAAAAAATATTCGAACATGCCAACCTGCTGTTGTTGTTGTTGCTGCTGCTGTTGTTGTTGTTGTCCAAAAGGTGTAGTTCCCAATCCTGCTCCAAATCCACCAAATCCTGTAGTAGTAGTTTTAGCACCAAATGTGGAACCAAATGTGGAACCTGTCCCAAATGTAGGTGCCGCTCCCCCGAATGTTGAACCTCCTGCACCAAAAGCTGTACCCGTACCAAAAGTGCTTGTCCCAAAAGCACTTGTACCAAAACCTAAAAAGGACATTAGATTTATTGGTTTTCATCTATACATACATATACATATTTTTATATATATATATATATATATATATATAATTAAAGTGTCTGTCTGTGATTTCCAAACAACTGTTATTTTTTTCAAGTGCATAATTACAGTTTTATATATTACACAATACTATAACTTTAACATTTCCTCTATGTAGCCTGTTATACAGGTAAAGTGTGAAGGTGCTGTTTTTGTTACATATACACATATTTATAAAAAGTGAAGTGGCCATAAAAGAATTTATAGGAAAGGATACACAAGTACTAACTCACATTTTGCCATAGAGGCCATACTTTAATCTTCAATACCTCAGTAATTTTTGAAGAAAGGAAAAAATAAAAACAGATTCTTTTTTCAATAGTTTTCTGTTTTAGATATGCTGATAACAAAAAACATTGATGTGACTCATTGCTTAGGTCATATAATATTATATTAGTTCACCTGCAGGTTTTGCAGTGGTTGCTCCAAATCCAGTCCCACCAAAAAGCGAAGGTGTTGTCGTTGTTGCAGTACCAAGGCCACCAAATGGTGCTGAAAAATTTGTAAAATATATATAGAATTACTAAATATTCAATTGTTATAAGGTGTATCTATCTAAACATAAATATATTAAGTTTATACAGGAAAACCAATATTACTATTCAATATTCATATTCCGTCAGTTGACCTGATAGACATATACAGAATAGTACCACATAGTTGTGTTGGTTATACTTGTAAATTCATCACTGGCAGTCAAAAGCAGCTTGTTTTATAAAATTCTTAACTTGTGTGTATGTCCAAGACATTTTATTCAAAATGGTAGATTACAAATAAACAACTATAGAACAGTAACTCTCAACCAGATATGTTTTACTAATCCTAATTTAAAACTCAATTTTTATTGATATTAACATTTGTAATTTTCATAAATACCTGAAGTAGATGAAGTTGCACCAAATGTGCCAAAACCAGATGATGTTGAGGTCGTTCCGAAACCTCCAAAACCTGCAGTGCTTGTTGTAGCAGTATTCGTGCTACCAAACGAAAAAGATGCTGAAAGTATAGAATATTATAGTGTAATTACTAAACACATTTAATCTAATAATTTATGTGAAGGAAATTTAGAAAATTACGTTTGGAAGCAGCACCGAAACCAGTATTTTGTGTACTTGTAGCTCCGAACGAAAATGCCATGTTTACTTAACAATTTCAGCTTCACATGAACTCAATTATTATAAATCAAAAATGTAGTCAACAATTCCTTTAAAACCACAATGATACGAAAAAAAATTAACCAAGAACAAAGTAATTTAAATCAAATTGTTAGACTGATATTTGGATTTCGGGGAGAAATGACAAGAGACAGCAACTATAAGCCGTATTTTTAATTGTGTTAAAAAAGATAGATAAACAATTATATACTACAAATTTATATGCAATACAGTAATATATTATCATAATATATTGAGTATTATTTAATTAATTATTGAGGTTTTTTTATTATCAAGTATTATTTTCTTTTATATAATTTATAGTTATAATATTTATCTGTGGCATGTGAAATGTTCTATAGTCTATAAAATAGCACGTCTCGCTACATCAAAAATAAGAGCATCTGACTCCAGAAATTTTGGTTATTTCGTCATTAAGTTATCCGGCAAATCAACTTTAGAAAATGTCAGACTGGGATACCGTAACTATTCTTCGAAAAAAACCTCCTAAGGCGTCAGCCTTAAAAACAGAACAAGCAGTCAATGCGGCTCGTCGTCAAGGCTTACCAGTAGACACACAACAAAAATATGGTGCGGGAACGAATAAACAACATGGTACTACTAAAAATACTGCAAAACTGGATAGAGAGACTGAAGAATTACGACACGATAAGATACCTCTTGATTTAGGGAAATTAATAATGCAAGGTCGACAATCGAAAGGCATGAGTCAAAAAGATTTAGCTACTAAAATATGTGAAAAACCTCAGATTGTTAATGACTATGAAGCCGGTCGAGGCATACCGAACAATATAGTACTTGGCAAAATCGAAAGGGCAATTGGAATAAAACTTCGTGGGAAAGATCGTGGCCAACCGCTACAGCCTCCTGGAGGAAAGAAATAACGGATTCCCTAGGAGGCGAAGACTTTACTCCAATGTGTTTATTGCATAATATTTCTCTTAATTTTTCCGTTAAATGGGTTTTATCATATTAAACTAAGTCATGTATATGATATTATATGATGTAAGCATTTATTTTCTTTTGTTTGGGTTCTGGAAAGTTCTCTTTAGATGTTACCATCGTGAAAAAGTTACTAATATGCAGCGATTATAAAATGCGGATGTGATATGCAATAAAATAGTTTATTTATGACTAATTCGTTTTCTTTTTTACTGTGTTGAAAGTTCTAAAAAAAATAGTCAATATGTCATTAAATTTATAAGAAATATGAACATTACAAAAAAATATTTGTCAAGCCAACGTTTTGTCTAGATGTAGTCCTTTTTTTAAATATAAATATGGTTATAAATTATATATAGAACATAATTTCAGCATTTATGAACAAAAAAAAGGTTTTTTTCTGCATAATAAAAACATAAGTTAGTGACTCAACACTTTTTCACAAATAAAGTGAAAATGTGAATACAATTATGAATGGAGCATCTTCATTCGTGAATGACAACAGCGTAAATCGTACTTCCTAGTGCGTATAGTACACACTATACGCACTACGAAGTACATTACAAGTACAACCACTATTGTATATTATCACTTAATTATCTATGCCATTCAGCTTGTGATACTGACAGTTCATATTTGACATGCATGTCAACTGTTTACAAATTACGGAATTTAGATTATAATATAATCACTCCACCGTGTGTTTTCCATACAACTTGATTCTGGCAAAATTATTTGTGCTAAAATTACTGGTACAGTCGAAGCGCTATAATTAAAGAATTGAAAGTGATCATAAAAAATAAATTAAAACTGACCGACCTCGTTTGATAGTCTAAAGCCCTAAACTGAAAAATAGACTAATAAATTAAATATAAAACGTAGACATTTATAATAAAAATATTACAATTAAAGTTACTATACATTAACATAACTGCATTGTCCAATTCTATGCAATATATTAATTTATAAGATGGAAAACACCTCTGAAGAGGAAGAAATTTTAGTTTTCGCTGAGTTTGACGAACCTATTAACTTTGATAAATATAATAATATTCATGTTTTGGGTATAGAAACAAAAAATCCAATATTTCAATTAGATGATACATTTTTTACAGGTAAGATATCAAGGTCATAAATGAGCATGCTTCATTTTTCATTTCTCATATAGTAAGGTAGGTAAAGAGAACCTAATGATATGATATTTCGTTAAGATACACTATTTAGTGAAGTAACAAAACTTAATGCCACACACTGTTTACCAGAAAGGAGAAATAAAAATAATTCTGCCCATGGGATCAAATCCAAAACTATCACATTTGCAGTCAAATGTCCCTTTGTGAGTTTGTGTTATTCCATGAATCTGCAGGTATCTTATTTTAATGAAACTTATTTTTAAGTATGATACAAAATTGAGGCCAGTCGTAGCACAACAGCACAAAGTGTGACTATAAAACCTGACTGGTTGTGGGTTCGATCCCCACTCGAGGAGATGAAATATTTACTTAAATGTATATTTCCATTTTCTTCGCTCTGGTGTCGAGATTAAGCGCGGCATTGAGTTCTGCCACTCAACACGCAATGCCTCCAGAATTCGGCTGAATTTCCCTCTGCCTACCCTGCTGTATGCGGGATACAGCATGAAGCTGATTTATTTATTTTTTTATTTTATACAAAATATGATACAAAAAATTAAGTCATTTTAAAATTTTAAATGAGTATTAGTGTTAGGAAAACAAATACAGCAATGACTCATGATTATCATGACTTCAATATTTCACTTAAAAACAAGGATGATTACATCTTTACATAGATTTCTGTATGTACTTAATATGATTAAAATTATCATTTAACAGGTGAATGTTTAGATTAAACATTAATTTTAAGATGGACCTTCTATTACATGATATTTTTTGTTAAAACATCAGGGATACAGCGCATTTCATTATCTATTCTTATAGTGAATTGCAACCGGATTAAAATAATTCAAATGGTGGCAACCTCTGTATTTGGTAGTTATTTTAGCAATCGTGTGTTATAGTGTTGAGAAAAGAATAAGCTTTAATTTGATATATAGTTCTTAAAAAAAACATATGAATGCATATTATTAATATTAGGTGTTTGACCTGTTTAAACCTGGCAACCCTGGGGCTGCGGCAGACTGAGAGATTGCTACCTCTTTCTTTTTAAAATTTCATTTTTAAGTGATTTTCTTTCAAATGATGTTGAATTCATATAAAAAACATGTGAGTGAAATTTTTTGACAGAAACAAATTACCATAAATTTATTTAAACATGATTGCGGCACAATTTTTTTAGACAACCCTGGTACAATCTAATCTACTACCATGTATCATTCTTAAAAATTAGTTTCATTAAAAAACAAATAGACCTGCAGATTCATGCAATGGGATCTTAGGCCATAATGTAAACTAATAAATATAGTTAAATAGTGTGAATGGAGTTTTGTATTGTTACAATAATGCTTTATTACACAATTAATTTCCAATGTATTGTAAATTTCAGGTACCTTTGAAAACCCTTTAGGAACATACATGTTTTTTGATGAAGACCCTTCACCAAAGACTTCTGATCCACTGTTTGATAAGTTACCAGAAAAAAGTTTAAAATTCCTTTGTAAATCTAGTAAATTGATTAAAGTAGAACAAGCATACATAACACCAAAGGAAGGAAAGCAAGGCAAGTTAATAATCAATAAACTTTTATAATATCTTGTCATATTTTATATAAAGCTAGTGTTGTAAATAAAAGAAGAAGACAGAAGTTGTGACACAGGACAGTGGTTAGACCATCACAGGAAGCAAGAAAGGCACTTATATGGCAGCATACAGAACAACATCTGGCTTTGTCGAGTTGACTGAAGAGAAGACCAGGAGAACGGGATACCTCGAATTCAGCACGCCTGCCAATGATCCCATGGTAGTTACTGCAAAATGTACCTGGATAATGTTGGAAGAAAGAATGCTGGAAATGGCCCTATGCCTAGATAGAACTCTGGAATCCACAAAGTGGAAGGTGCTCAAGATGATGTGGGTCTACAATGTTCCAGAGTAAGATGACGTGGATAGTGGTACAATTTGACTTAGCTAGGGATACAATCGTCACAACTACGACGGAAGCAGCCATCGAACTTGGAGAGAGGCTCTCGGAACGTATAGTGAATTTGGTTAAGAGTAAAATCCGCACTATGGCTTCAATGCTGGTAAACGGAGCACGAAGAGAATCAGACAAGTGTAACCGCTTGATAGTCGACGAAGCTTTAATGAACCACTTTGGAGCGATAGTGATGGCAGGTAGAATCTCCGGAGCCGAGGAAATTCTTTTAATTGGAGATTGAAATCAGCTACCCTATATAGACAGAGAGTACCTCTTCGAAATGCTTTACCACAGACCGCCATAAGTCTTCACAAACCAAAACTTGTTGTGTACTCACAAAAGCCCCATGGACGCCGCCTCGTCCTGCGAAAGATATATCCTGGTATATACTCCAGGCCAATCGTGGCGCAGGTGTGACTGTAAAACCGACTGGTTGTGTATTCGATCCCCACTTGAGGAGATGAAATATTTATTTAAATTTATATTTCCATTTTTTCGCTCTGGTGTCGACCAAAGCGCGGCGTTGAGTTCTGCCACTCAACACACAATGCCTCCAGAACTTGGTAGAAAGTGGGGAAAGGAATGTCTTAACCATAGGTTCCCTCTGCCTACTCTGCTGTGTGCGGGATTCGTTAAATATAAAATTATATAAACACTTGCTTATCACCTTAGCTCTAAGTGAAATTTTATAAAATAATGTAAAGGTAAAAATTATATTTTCTTATAATAGGTATTAATAGTACGTATAAAAACAATAATGTAATTAATATATATGATAAGAAAGTTATATATAATAATAAAGTAAAAAAGGGTAAGGACCAAATGTCTGTAGTGCTGAACTAAATTTAAAATAAAATTGTTAATAAATTTCTTTATATTTACAGGACAAGAACATAATGAGGTACAAAAAACTAAATCTGATGATATTCAATTACCTGATTTTAACAACATACAAGATGCGTTAGACAAATTTAAAAAAGAGTGGAGTTCTGAAATGGATACAAATCAAAATCTTGAACAAGTTTAATACTGGGATATAATGATAATATTTGAATGAATAAATTTTATCTAAAAATATATCTTTTAATATTTTAGTAAATAAATATATCAATTTCTTTAATTTTTCCGGCCGTGTGATCCCGGCCTAGAATAGGATCATCCTGATACTGGTGGTGTCGTAATGGGCGACTAAAGTACGTGTGGTAGAGTCACGTCGCCAGCAATGGCAACACGCATAGGCAGATTCGACCGGATCATTACCACCCCCGGCATTTAAAACCGGCGTGAAGTAGTGGCTTTATGCCACTGCGTTTCGCATCAGGTAATACCGGGCTCCGGCACCCAACCCACCTTAAAGGCCGGCAACGCACCTGTAGCTCCTCTGGTGTTGCACGGGGTCGTGGGCGGCGGTAATCACTTACCATCAGGTGACCCGAACGCTCGTTTGCCTTGTCTTTTCCATAAATAAAAAATCTTTAGATACTTCATTAACCTATATAACATTTTGTATTGTTTGTTCAATTATCTCATATTATAACATAATGTTTAGTTGAAATATTAAATATTGATTTGGTAAGGCTGACAGACAACTTTAGGTGACAATTATAATGTATATACATAAAAATTGTATATTACAGTATTGTTGATGAGTTGTGGTTGCCCTGAAGTTAGGCTTTCCGAATATTTATACATTGTACACTCGAGAAGAAAATCATCAAAAGCTAGAAAAATCATAGTGGAAACAGTCGTGGCGTAGTGGCACAGGCGTGTGACTGTAAACGCGAAACTTGTGTGTTCAATTCCTACTCAGGGAAATGAATTATTATTTATAAATATTTTCATTTCTTTTCTCTGGTAACAAGGCAGAGCGCGGCGTTGGATTCCACCATTAAACACGCCAATGCCTCGAGAATTCGGTGGAAAGTGGAGTGTCTTAACACTATTCATCCTAGTATATGCGGGATACAGCGTGAAGCTGAAAAAAAAAGGAAAATCTTAAAAGGATCTTCAAGAATTAAAAAGCATAATTTATTATGAAAAATAATATCGTTTAAGTAAACAATAATGCTCATAGTTAAATCTATTGAGTCAAACTAAATATTTTTTAGGGGATCTAATGATAAGTAGCTCCATTTAACAAAAAAAAACGCTAATCGAATAAAAAGTATTTATCAGTATAGGTACATATTATATAAAGTATTGTGATTGTGACATTTGTAGTGTCCTACCGAAACTAGGTTTTCAGCCCAAACCGAAACCAAACCTTCGGCTTTGCTCTCAGGTTCGGCCGAAACCGAAACTTTTTAATATACAGTATAATTAAAAACTAACTGAAACAGTCCACCCATAGGTGCTCATTAATAACTATTTTTACGCTATATTGCATGGTCTGTAGTTTCTCCATTTTCGAGATCTAAACCATATAAAATTATTTTTATTAAATATCAGTTTTTGGACAATAAAACGGTAAAGAAAAATTATTTTGCGGGATATTTGTATTCTCTGCAAGGTTTTTGACAAATTGTAGTTATATTTGATTTATGTATGTTTTTATATTTCAAATAAAAAAATCTTTGGCATTTTTTAAAGATTTTGAAAAAACACACAAAGTATGCATATAGCATATTATTAAATGCTTTTTGTCTTGAATTTATGTTGAGTTATGGTAAAATCCCCAACACTACGTATATATATTATGTGGCAAATTCTGCTTAAAAAAGTTAAGAAAACAGATCAATCAATTTCAGAAAAATACCTAACAAGCAAACCTTGGCATAAAAAAGGTATAAAAGAATGAATTGGGTGCCCACCATCGTCTGTAAACCTTGTGTACAATCTTTGGGATACCGGAGTCAAGGTGGACGTAAATGGCAATTTGGAGGGAATGAGCCTAGTAAGACCTGATAAGACTGGTGCTGTCAATTGCCAATTTGGCAAATCTGGTAATTTTCTAGGATTCAGTACGAAATTGACTTCTAGCTACCATGCCGCAAAATGACTGTTCCAAAATATTATTCCTCAAAATTTTACGTTGAAAATTTTTGATCAAATATTTTAAAAACGTTTTGCCCCCTTTCATTTAATAAATAAATGATATTTTATATTATTTCAAAATCTGGCTATGTCAAATATTTATAATTTTTATACGTCTTATTTAGAAAACTTCTCCTCCTTTCTTTCCGAAGTATGTAATAACACTTTAAAAATGTTAAAAATATTTTATACGTCTTCTAAAAATATAATATTTTTTGATGCTTAGCTTGAAATAACACTTAATAACAGTAAATATAATAACATAACTTTTGAATATATGTCGTGTAGCGTATCAAATAAATGGGATATCTGAAATAACTTTTGTTCAAAAAAGACAAAAATTAACCACGCTTTTAACCCTATCATCTCCGAAGATATCCTATAAAAAGTTAGTTTTGTTACTACAAACAAATTAAATTATTTTTGGGACGTAGATGCTCGCATGCATGCACGCATTTGTTATAAATAATTTTATAATTTGGAATTAATAAACTGACTTTATAACTCATGGACCACAATAATTAGAAGAGTGACGCCTAACAAGTGGGCCAAACTGCGATTTTTGGCCGAAACCGAAACCGAATCTTCGTTAGGCCACTAGGCATTTGTATCGTCCTAGATAAAGTAAGTTCAAAAATTCTCATAAAATAAAAACTAATGGGGTAAACTGAATGAATGGGACGAAATGGCAATTATTACGCATCGCACATAAACACATTAACCTTCTTTGTAAAAAGATCACGTAAATCGGTTCAGAAATATCGGTGTACATACAAAACAAAACCGCCTCCATTTTGAAATCGGTTAAAAGTGGAATATCAGTATGATAAATCGATTAAAACTTCAATGTGAATACAATCGATTGTTTTTATAAATCGAGCTAAAAATGCAATTTGGATATCACTACTCTAGCTGTCAAAAGTTATAGCACAGACAGAGTACTTTCTCAAACATACTATAATGGTTTATGGTCGGTGTACATACGAAACAAAACCTCCTCCATTTTGAAATCGGTTAAAAGTGGAATATCAGTATGATACGATTAAAACTCCAATGTAAATACAATCGATTGTTTTTATAAATCGAGCTAAAAATGCAATTTGGATATCACTACTCTAGCTGTCAAAAGCTATGGTACAGACAGAGTACTTTCTCAAACATACTATAATGGCTTATGGTCGGTGATTCACAAAAGATGTCAATAATAAAATTCTCTCCAGGGAAATTACCCGTAAGGATACAATTGACGATATTCTAGTTATACCCGTCATTTAGAGTTTATAGTTCATGTAATGCGAATGTGGATTAAGTATATGTTCCTTGGTACAAAGTATAAAAATTAAAAAATATATTTTATGGTAAGTAACCACCAATATATATTTTTTTCAGCTTCACGCTGTATTCCGCGTGTAGTAGGGGTGCCAGACACCCCTGCGCCACGACGACCTGTAACATTTTAAACTATAATTTATTTGAAATATAGAATATTATTTACGATTAAACACAAAAATATTCCTTTTCAGCTTTTAATATCTGTGTGAAATGGAAGTAAATGCATATAAAATGGACATTAACACTGCTGAAGCCACGTTTCAAAAAATCAACAGAATTCACATAAAAATGAAGAAAAAAGAAAAAAAAGAAAATACTGCTATAGTGTTTTCAGTGTTAGAAAAAATAATTACTTTATTGAGATCAAGTGACAAACTTTTTAATAGCTTAAATCCAAAACTAGATTTTTTAGGCAGTTATTTTGATGGATTACGTGTTGGTCATCCAAATGAGTATGATATCAATGTCATTTTGAAATTTCCTATTAACTACAAAAAGATAAAATTGGACTCAACTAATTGTATTCATGACTATACATCTGTTATAATGCCATCAGAATTTCGTAGATTACTAAAAACTGATGAAGGATCTAGGACTGATTTTTTTAAAACACAATTGTGGTGTAACAAAGAATATAAATTATCAATATTTAAATTCCGGGCATGGATGCATAGTATAGTTGACCATGTTTTAAGTAAGATGCCAATTGAAGATGGAATGAGAGTCATATCTATAAATAAGACAGTAAAGTATAAGATATTTAAAAAAATATCTGGCCCAGCTGTAACATTAACCATTATAAAAGAAGATAACAGTATTATTGATGTTGATTTAGTACCAACACTTAAATTCAAGCTGCCTCAAAAACCAGTTAATTCCAAAGTTTGTTTTGACAAAATAGAGGAGACAAAAATAAATACATATTTTGTGGTGCCCAAACCAAATGGTGATGAATTTAGCTGGAGACTAACATTCCCATTTCAAGAAAGATATTATATAAAAAATAAAAATAATTTAAAAAGTGCATTGAGAATTGTTAAGCATTTTAGAGACATACAAGATTTTACAAAACTATGTAGCTATTTTATTAAAGTTTTATTTTTATGGGAATGTGCAAATACAGATGATATGTATTGGACAAACAATTCATTATCTAATTTAGTTTTTAATATGTTATATAAACTTAAACATTGCTTAGCTAATAGAAATATTAAAAATTTCTGGTGTCCAGAACACAATATTATAGAAAAGATTAAACCAAAGACATGTGAATGTTGGCATGATCGGCTGAGTTATATTCTAAATGACATAAAATTTAAGCATCATAATGATCCTTTTATAATACAAAAATATTTTTCCAAGCAGCAATGTGAAATTGTAAACAATAAAAAGAAATGATATTTTTAACAGTTGTATAAACAATCAAAATATAAAAAAGTTTACTGATACAATAAAAAGAAGATAAAAGATATTTTTACTTCAAAAATTTTGACATACACAAGTGTTCGCAAAATTAATCGTGACTTATATTAAGTCTAGACTATAAATTAAATGGCCTCTTAAGGGCATTATAACAATCCATCTGTATATTTTTAACCTGAAATAGTAAATTTTATTGAAAAAATCATTGGTGTTTTTATTGTTTTTTTCTGTATTTAAATTATAAAAGCTTCACGCACATAGCAGAGTAAGCAACGGGAACCCAGTTTTAAGACACTGTTTCCAATATATATAGTGTTGTGGTGGCGGAACTCAACGCCGGACTTTGCCTCTACACCAGAGCGAAGAAATAAAAATATAAATAAATATTTCATTTCCTCAAGTGGGGATCGAACCCAAATCCTGTCGCGCGACCTGTGCCGC
>DWLH01000635.1:0-17991 GCA_018249795.1 Heliconius telesiphe telesiphe
CACCCTGGTTTGACATCCGATCGGGTGTTAAACAAGGTTGCGCCATGTCAGCTTGGTTGTTCAATTTGTATTTGGATAGCTGTCTCCAAGGAGTGAAACAAAGTGATATGGGAGTGAAAGTAGGTGATCTGAATGTGAATTGCCTGCTGTACGCAGATGATGCAGTGCTTATTGCATCATCAGAATGCGCGTTGCAGGCATTGGTCACCACTCTGAAAGAAAGGTGTGAAAATAATGGTCTAAGCCTCAATGTGAATAAGACAAAGGTTCTGATTTTTGAAAGAGATAAAGAAAGGACGGAATGCAAGAACAGTGTAAATAGTAAGATATTAGAACAAGTGAATGAAGTGGTATATTTGGGAAGTATGTTCAGTAGAGATGGAAGATACGAGATGGATGTGGAAAGGCGTATTGCTGCCAGTAACAGGGTTAACGGAGCCTTATCTGTATTGATGAGACGACGAAACGTCAGCACAGCTGCGCGTTTGGCCGCACACAATGCAGTTTTGGTACCGACTCTGTTATACGGCCGCGAAACGTGGGTATTACAGAAGAAGAATGAAAGAAAGATAAATGCTGTGGAGATGCGATCTCTTCGTAGGATATGCGGAGTCAGCTTAGCTGATCGAATCCGCAATGAAGAGGTACACAGAATAGCAGGTACTAGCGAGAATGTCACGGTGAGAATGAAGAAGAACGTGCTCAGGTGGTTTGGGCACGTCGAACGAATTAATGATGAAAGAATGGCAAAAAAGATTTATGATGGAAAAGTGAGTGGTAAGAGAGGTAGACCTCGGTTGACCTTCGAAAACACAGTATCAAAGATACTGGAGGAAGGCATGTATGAAGAGGTTGATGACAGTGGACGAGGCGAAAGAGGTATGTAGAGACCGTAACGTTTGGCGCTCCGTTCTCTCTGACTACCCCGCTAGGGATAAAGCGTGAAGTTAGTAGTAGTAGTAGTAGTAGTAATACATTAAATACTTAAATTCGATATTACTTCAATATATACGAAAAACAATTTTTGTACTACTAAACTATTTTTGTACTTTTTCTAGGTACGCGATTTTTGTTGTATATGTATATGAAACATATGAAACTCAATACAGGGTTTTGTCTATCAGAGCAGAGAAACGAAAATAGCTTTAATAAAATCATTTCCTCTAATAAGAATTGAACCCACGATAGTCACGTTACAATCCGACTTTGTCCCAGTGCGCCACGACAACCTCACAATTATATATTACAAATAAAAAAATAAAACAACATTAATTAATCCTTTTTTACAGGCCAGCGACTGTAAACGCGATTCGTTTTGGATTCGATTGACATTCGTGGAAATGAAATATTTAATATTTTGGTTATGACGTCGAAATCGTGGCGTTGAGACCCGCCACTCTAAACGCAATGTGAATTCGTTGGATATTTTTTTTTTGTATTGGAAAGACATGGCAAACGAGCGTTCGAGTCACCTGATGGTATGTGATTACCGCCGCCCACGACCACGACAGCCCATGCGTGTTGCCATTGCTGGCGACGTGACTCTACCACGCGTTCTTTAGTCGCCGTACGACACCACCAGTACCAGGATGATCCTATTCTAGGCCGGGATCACACGGCACCATAATAGAAAACGTAGTGTTATAACACCGGAAAACAAATGAAATTAAATTAGCTTCACGCTGTATCCCGCACACATCAGGGTAGGCAGAGGGAACCTAGTGTTAAGACACTCCGTTCCCCACTTTCTGCCGCATTTTGGAGGCATTGCGTGTTGAGTGGCAGAACTCAACGCCGCGCTTAAATAAATGTAAATAAATATTTCATTTCCTCGAGTGGGGATCGAACCCACTTGTAGTCACACTTTATGCCCCTGCGCCACGACTGGCCTCTTATTCCAAATGAATTCACAAAACACAATTTAAATTTAAACATGTAAAAATGGTGGTCCGCGAGTAGCTGCATAATTTAATGAGGGAACTTTTAAAATACTCATTTAAACCGTTTAAATAAATGAACTGTCCAACATCGCTATTTATATTTACTTAACGAAATCAAAATAATTGCACTGTGGACGCGGAACGCATAAATTACGTTCATTATTTAATTTTGCTATAAGTAAATAATAGTTAAAAAACAATAAATGAAATTAATTTAGCTTTACGCTGTATCCCGCATACAGCAGGGTAGGCAGAGGGAAACTAGTGATAAGTCCCTCCGTTCCCTCGCTCGCTTACCACCGAATTTCTGAAAGCATTGCGTGTTGAGTGGCGGAACACAAAGCTGGACTTTTGCTTTGGTGTTAGAGCGAAGAAATTAATCATTCCATCGAGTGGGGAACGAAACCACAACGGACGCGTTACAGTCACACCTCTGTGCCCTTGCGCCATGACGGTCTCCTTTAATTAAATAATATTTTATACTAGTGGGCGCGCGCAGCTTCGCCCGCTTATGTACACCCTTAGGGATGAATTCCACATGTGTGTCTGAATTTAATTTTTTATAAAAATCGGTGGCGATTTAAAGATTTTTCCGTATAAATTTTAAACCCCTTATTTAAACCCTTTCTTAAATTTCACCCCCTAAGGGTGAAATTTAAGAAACCATGAAACACATGTTCAATGAAATATTTTTAAGAGTCTGAATTTCAAATTTTATAAAAATCGGTGCCGATTTAAAAAAATAGTCCATAAAACTTTCAACCCCTATTTCATCCCTTTAAGGTGAAAATTTTTCAAAATCTCTTGTTAGTGGATGTCCAGATTACGAAAATAAACATCTGTCCAAATTTCACATTTTTACCATTAGCGGTTACGGCTGTGCGTACGTTTTACCTCAGTCAGTCAGGTACATGTCTTTTATATATATAGATAGATAAGGTTATACATTATATACTGTATTTATATATTCATTACTAGCAACATACTCGCGGCTTCGCCCGCTTGAACTACACGATTATTTAGTCAATACAGTTATTTACTTTGGGTTCTAATATTTTTTGCTTGCATCGCACCTATAGTTTCAAAATCAAAAATGTTAAAACTTTGAAATTTCTAAAACTTTGGTATCATGTCATCGTAATTATTATAAAGATTTTTAATGCGTTGTTTTTTTACAATAAGATACAACCTCCACCGTTTAAGATCGTTTCAGTAGTTTTTTATAAATATAATATGTACCTATGAGCTTTTTTCTTTGCAATATGGTGAAAACTTTCTATTTAATACAAGTCATAATCAGTTCAAGTTCAAGTTAAAATTGAATGTACTTATTTGAATTATTAAAGCATACGCAATTGCATAAGTAGACTTAGGACTGGCCTTGATAAGATAAGGCCATCAGATGTGCAGGTAGTCACACTTTTTTTTTAATGGAAAATGACATGGCAAGCGAGCTTACGGGTCGCCTGATGGTAAGTGATCACCGTCGCCCACAACCCCGTGTAACACCAGAGGAGTCTTTAAGGTGGAGATAGACAAATTTTCAAAGTACCATCGACCTGGAAACACTGCCGCAGGTAAGCCCAGCTACAGTTGCGTGGCGCGTGGAAGGAAGTTCCTACTAAACCGCACACTAGTGGAGTGCTAGGTATCCAGATTGTGTGGATAATACTTGAATTTACTTGAGAAGTGAAGGTTGAGCGCCGGAGCCCGGCATTACCTAATATGAAACACGGTGACATTAAGCCGCTACTTAATGCCGGTTTTAAATGCTGGGGATGGTAATGATCCTATCGAGTCTGCCCATGCGTGTTGCCATTGCTGCCAACGTGACCGTTGGAGTCGAAGGTTTTTGATCGAGTGTCGCATCGGGCACTCCTGAAAATGTATGCAGGTGGATCGTCAGCTTTCTAACTGGACATAGCATCAAGGTTGCTGTCTCAGTTAACAATTTAACAGTATGGACTCTGGATATATGCCTAAAACGCTGCCGTCCTCCAAGGCAGTGTGCCGTCCCCTACGTTATTTCTTCTGCTCATATCAATGATATGTTACAGGATCCTAGCAGATATTTCTATTTAGACGATAGCACAGTGGATGGTGTATACTTCGGCCGTGCAGGTCTTTCACGGGAATACATCGACTAGTGCCGAAATGAAATACCTTCTATTGAATCATACCTCGGAAATGTTTCTTTATGAGGTGAAAGGAACCTGATATAATATTGTTGCGCGTTAACCACAAATAAAACACCGTTTATCGTGTCGTCAGTTTTTGAGAATACTGCTCTTAAAGCCGCGCTCAGTATCAGCATATTGGACCCGAATGTTTCAAATTACTCCTAGTATCGTAATCATCTTGAAAGCATGCCGGTGTTGGCATCAAAGAAACTGGAAGTCATCGGCGAGACATTACTTTACGCGAAATCACCGATTGCAAAAGTATAGGGCCCAGGTTCAGCCTTATATGGAGTACTGTTCTCATCTCGAGGCTGGTGCAACCCAGTATCACATGGAACCTCTTTATTCTCAAATAATTATGCCAATTTTTCGGAGTGAATTTCACCTCATAATAAACTAGTCTTTACTAGTTGTTGCGCAGGACCACTAGCGAGCGTCTGTAAACGCGTCAGATTGTAGGCTCGATTTCCACTCGAAGTAATGAAATATAAAAAAATGTATGGTAAAATAGCTAAACTAGTCCTAGTATCACAAATGCGTAATCATTTTTCATTGTGGGCGACGTGTTTCCTGCGTCAGCTTCTGTGGAGAACTGACGATTGAAGTCAATATTGAAGTCGTGTGGAGGCACTATGAACGATGGATTTAACTGCATAGGTTAAAATTGTTAGAATATATGGTTACGTGTGTAGTAAGCATCTACTTCCTATAATAACTTGCAAAATTTGAGACTCCTAGCATTAGTAATAAAGAAATTTCATATAAAATATTAACCCTGAAAGTACACCTTTAGGGGTTGAGTTTAGCAAAATATAATCAAATAGTTAGCTGTTACATCTTAAAAAGTATCCTTTTGCAAAATTTTTGACTCCTAGCACTTGTAGTAACGAAGTTTCATACAAACTATCAACCCCAAAAGCAACCCCTTCGGATTCGAACATAGCAAATTCCCGTCTTAGCGAGCACTTACGTCCTACAAATAATTCTTATGCAAATTTGAGAATCCTAGCGCTTGTAGTTTCTGAGATTTCGTGATAAGTGAATGAGTGACCTGTCCATTTTATATATATTTACAGATGTCTTGGTTAAAAGAATTTAGCAGTGAATCATTATTTAATTTTATTTATTTAACATGTAGAAATTGTTAGTGTAATGGATTTTTTTAATTCATCAATACTTACTTTAAAATTAGTTTAGCTGAACATATATAAGTTTTGTTTGTTTTTTAGGGTTCTATACTTCCATAGGTAAAAAGGAATCCTTATAGGATCTTTTTGTTCTCTCTTCTAAGTCAAAACAATTAAAAGAGCGAAGCATGATCGAAAGAAACGAACATTTATGTCTTGTTTTTGCTGCATTTTGTATAACATTCGCCTCTCTTAAAACCGCACGCAGCAGGGTAGGCAGAGGGAACCTAGTGTTAAAGATACTCCGTTCCCCACTTTCTGCCGAATTTTGGAGGCATTGCGTCTTGAGTGGCACAATTCAACGCCGCGCTTTGCCTCTACATCAGAGCGAAGAAATGAAAATATAAATATATATTTAATTTCCTCGAGTGGGGATCGAACCAATAACCAATCGCGCTTACAGTTACACGCTTGCGCCCCTCCGCCACGCCTGGCCTCTACATATGAAGAAATATTATAAAAGCAAAGGGATACAAATAGAAAGATTTAAGTTTTTAAAAGCTTTTATAACAAAATTAATTTTGTATTTTATGTTGTGACTGATATCACTAATTGATTTATAACATCAATTTGAGGCGAACCACATTGGTTTAACATTGTAATATTCGGTTACACATGTTGAACAGTTGAAATTTATGTTCTTGTATGATGAGTGTAGGTTTGATATTTTATATCGCGCTGTATCTAGTGTTTAACAGGGTAGGTAAAGTAGCCTTCACTAGGGGACACTTCAAGAAATTCCGTTTTTGACTTTACGCTACATTTTTTTATGGAAAAGGACAAGGCAAACGAGCATTCGGGTCACGTGATGGTAAGTGATTACCGCCGCCCACGACCCCGTGCAACACCAGAGAGGCTACAGGTGCGTTGCCGGCCTTTAAGGTGGAGATAGACGCGCTTTTTGAAGGTACGCATGTCATATCGACCTGGAAACACTGAGCGTGGAAGGAAGTTCCTACGAAACCGCACAGTAGTGGATTGCCACGAATCCAGGTGGTGTGGATGATATTTTAGCTTGTAACATACTGTGCGGTTAGAAAATTCGGCGGCAGGTAACAGGTCAAACAGTTCTTCAGAACACTCCCCATGATAAATGCGGTAGAGAACACACAGCGAGGAGACGTCTCTACGCAAACCCAAAGTATCAAGCCTTTCACAGATCATTGGGTCCCCAATGATTCGAATGGATCTACGTTATATCCGATCAAATGGCTCAGCTGCACCAGCCCAGAGATGAGAAGAGTACTCCATATGAGGCCGTACCTGGGCCCTTTATAGGGCCAATCGGTGTTTTAGCGTGAAGTACCGTCTCGCTCTGTTGATGACCCCCAGTTGAGACATTGCGTGTTGAGTGGCGTAACTCAACGCTACACATACTTTTATCAGCGTAAGAAAAGAGGCTTTATAAAATTAATATTTTTTCCTAATGGATTTTACTTGATAGTTTTGAAGTCGTCGTGGCGCTGGGGCCCAAGCGTATGCCTACGAACGCAACAGATTGTGAGTTTAATTCTCACCGGAAAAAATAAAATATTTAATATTTTCATTTCCTCACACTGGATATCAAGCCAAAGTGCAACGTTGAGTTCCGCCACTCAACTCGCAATGCCTCCAGGATTCTGCAGAAATTGGGGAATAGAAGTGTCTTAATGTGAATTGAGTGTCTTTATACTAGGTTACCAGATTTACTCCGCCTACCCTGCTATGTGCAGGATACAACATGAAGCTTAGAGAGAGAGAGAGAGAAAGACTTTATTTTACTTCTTACAGAAGTATTCGAAATCCTCCAAAATATTAAAAAAATATATAGAAAATATGCGTTTTGCTTACTTTAAAATCAGCTTCACGCTGTATCGCGCACACAACAGGGTAGGCAGAGGGAACCTAGTGTTAAGACACTCCGTTCCTCACTTTCCGCCGAGTTCTGGAGGCATTGCGTGTTAAGTGGCGGAACACGACGCCGTGCAACTACGTTATACTTTATTTTCTTTATAATTCCAGAACAACGATTACTAAGCCTAGATTCCAGCTAAAGCTCTTGATTGATGCTTCGTGGATAGCCTTTATGAGGGCCGTTACGGCGCGTCGTGTATACGTATATTATAAATTTATTTAAAATACTGCTATAATATTTTAGAGGCCAGTCGTGGAGCAGGTGCACAAGTGTGTGTCTGTAAACGCAGCTGGTTCGATCCCCACTCGAGGAAATAAAATATTTATTTAAATTTATATTTACATTTTTTCACTCTGCTAAAGCAAAGCACAAAGCAAAGCGCGGCGTTGAGTTCCGCCAATCAAAACTCAATGCTTCCAAAATGCGACCACACAGTTGTACTGTGTGCAAGATATAGCGAGAAGGTTTTTTATAATACTTTAGAGGAGAACATGTGCTACTCACATTGTATATAGTATATAAAGACGGATTTCTGAACTGACCTTACAAAAAAAAAAATAAGCGTAAAATCACGCTAATGAAAAAAAATTACTAATGAGTGAGCTTAATTTTATCACAGCTTCAAGCACGAACCCGCTATCTGTCGCTTTTACAGTCACACGCTTGTGCCCCTGTGCCACGACTGGCCTCTACTTGAATAGTAAAATAAATAATACTTGCTCCTATGTAGTCTACATAAGTACTGCAATGTGAAAGATAAAATATAGGAAATATATAGAATCGATGACAGCAACGAATAGATCTGATAAATCTAAATACAAACTAAATAATTGGAGTTACAGAAACACGTACAATGAGTGCATCGATTGGGACCCGACGACTAGCTTCCGTTACCACTATTAGTTCAGCCAGTTAAAGCTGGCTGATGTGGAAATGTTTATATTGGAGATTTATGTTTCATACATTATATTATAATTTTTTGGATTTTGTTTTCAAGTAGCTATTATTTATTCTATATAGGGTGTTAGTAGAACAGTGTCTGATAGGAAAAGCGATGGTTATGGGTTTAATATTCACGGGATATCTTAGTGATCTAACCATCTAACCTTTCTAAAAGGTATGAAGCTGAGAACAAAATGTTTATATGTTCAGTCTAATCTAAGGAACCTCATTAACATTTTCTATTGTACAAGTAAACGATTATAAAATAATTATATAGACATACATGTTTTTTTTTAGTTAGAAAAGTGCTACATTTGCCCCGACTACCAAAACAATGATTATCAATATAGGTATTATTTAAGATGTAGAATTATATAAACTGAGGAGGTTATACTAGAAAGCTTTTATTTTAAATATATTATTAACGGATTTGAGGCCGCCGTGGCGCAGGCGCACAAGGGTGTGATTAAAACGCTACGGTTGTGGGTTCGATCCCCACTCGAGGGTATAAATTTTTTTTTTTTTATATTTTCATTTCTTCACTCTGGCAAAAAGGCAAAAAACCCGGCATTAAATTCCGCCACTCAACACGCAATGCCACTGAAAATTCGGCGGAAAGTGGGAAACAGAGTGTCTTATCACTATGTTCCCGCTGCCTACCCTGCTATGTGTGGGATACAGCGTGAAGATATTTATTATTTACGGACTATTTCAAGACCCCTTATAAACACCCAGACCAATCTGATTGCTCAATCATCCTCCCAGACAGAAATATACCTTTATTTGGCACTTTCAAGTTAGTGAGTACGTATACTGTCTTAACTATATATTAGACTAATAGTCCTCAAAATTTCAGCTTTGCTAAAATGGCATAGGTCAGGGGGCCCTAGGATCTTGAACTAATACCTATTTAATAATGATAAAATACAAAATAGAGGCCTGAGACCAGTCGTAGCGTAGATGCACAAAAATTGTGGATTCGATTCCCACTCGAGAAAATGAAATATTTCATATTTTCATTTCTTTGTTCTAATGTCGAGGCAAAGCGTGGCATTGATTTCCGCCATTCAAAACGTAATGCCTCCAGAATTTGGCGAAAAATGTGGAGAGAAAAGTGACTTAACACCATAGTGTTAGTTATGTTAATAAGCAATTTGCATATAAACATATTTAATGGTATACATTTTTTTTCAGCCTCACACTATATCCCGTATGTAGCATACTACATACGGGATATAATGTGAGGCTGAAAAAAAATGTATACCATTAAATATGTTTATATGCAAATTGCTTATTAACATAATTATAATGTCTATGTGGGCGAAAAATTTAGAAAGAAGTCTCCTATCACTATGCAGAACACTGCGTAATTCCAAATAATAATAGAATCTACTCCACCCGAGTATCTCTTACAAACAAAATTATTATCTCTAGATACCTAAACTGATTTTACACTACCTAAATATCTAATAACGCTCTATAATCCTCTCACGTCTCGTCTACAATTGTAAGGGATCCGAAACTTCGACCGACAGTTATATAGTATTTCTTGTCGATATGATTCAAATTGAATTGTCTACACTCTCCTTTTGCTGTTAACATTGAAACTAACCTAATAATTGCTGGGCATGGAGAATAACTTACATATAATGTATGTTTCTATAGGTAGAAGTTGTTAATTTTTAAAGTTTTATTCCACACTTAGGAAAGAAAAATATTTTTTAGTGGGCAGAGAGAAGTAATGTCTAGTGTTAAGACACTCCGTTCCCGTTTCCCATTTTTGTTATTTTTTTGTTTGACATAACAATATTAATCAGGAATAATTGAATATTTTTAAAGTGTTATTCAACGAGAATACAACTTTTACACGTTTTATAAAATGGTGTTAATTAGGAAATTTTAATATTTCTATTCAGAACAATCTATGTAGGTATAGCAATCTCTTTTAGTCTAGAAAAAGACGGATTTGATGAGTTAAGAGTTTCACTTCGTTAAATTTTGTGAATATGTACTTAAATTATTTAAATTTCGTTTTTTTCATAAGACCCACAGTCTACGAGAAATTATCCTATAGATTATAGGCATGGTTTGAATTTCAACTTGATATCTCCAAGCGTTTCTGAGCTCTTTACAGACAGAGCAACAAAGTGATCTTATAAGGGTTCCTTAAGAGGTATGGAACCTAAAGAAACAGTAATAATATAAAAAAAAATCAAAATTCTGAGTTAATGGAACAAAAATCAAGAAAGTATACTTACTAATTATATAAAGTTAACTACAAACGTACTATAACCCCATTACATTAGTGCGACGTGAAGCCGTGGAGGTGGCGTAACGAAGATGTATGGACGTTTAAATTTGCATAACAGGACCTGCGGTTACCTAGGGGATTGGTGAGGGTATGTAAGTATATCGGTTGACATGGCATTTCTAAATAAGAAAATCGTTCTACCTTGGTTAGCTTAGGTTATATCTAGAAAGTAGGTTATTTTTTTTATATATATTACTGTTTTTCTTAGTGACGAAGGAACTCAGTGTTAAGACACTCCGTCTCCCATTTTTTTATATATTTATGTAAAGTGATACTAAAGCTCTCGTGGTGTAGATTAAATGTATTTAAATGCAATGTTTATGCTATATTTGTCACTTCATATTTAATCCTTTAGTTTATTTAATATGTAAATATTTGTCTGTATACATTATTAAAATATTATTTCTGAATTGGGAAAGAAAAACAGTTTTATAGAAAACGTTTTTTTTTTGTTACTAGTCACTGCATACAAGTGCGGCTGTAAAAGCGACAGGTTGTGGGTTTGATTCCCACTCGAGGCATTGAAGTGATTTAACACTAAGTTCCCAGGTTTCCTCTGCCTACTCTGTTCCAAACGGGAAACAGCATGAAGCTAAAAAAAAGTAACGTTGTTGAGTGAAAATTACTGTAAAAAACGTTTTTGTCCCTTGATGATACCACTTAAGCATCATTTTCTCTGTATATCATCAATTATATTTAATTATTTTAAATTAGTATTATATTATAAGTAATAAAATCAGCTTCGCGCTTTATCCCGCACACAGCAGGGTAGGCAGAGGGAATCTAGTGTTAAGACACTCCGTTCCCCACTTTCCGCCAAGTTCTGCCTCCAGGCAGTGCGTGTTTTTATATATAATACTAGCGGCTCGCCTGCGGCTTCACCCGCTTTAACTACATGGTTATTTATTTAATAAACAGAATTGACTGAGAATTATAATGACTTCTAATATGATTTTTTATGACTTTAATCTGTAATATTCTAATTCTCCGGCGCTCAACCCACCTTACAGGCAGGCAACGCACCTGCAGCTCCTCTGGTGTTGCACGGGGTCGTGGGCGGCGGTAATCACTTACCATCAGGTGACCCGAACGCTCGTTTGCCTTGTCTTAAATATATATATATATATATACGATAATGCAGTATATATATATATGTGTATATATATATACTGCATTATCGTAATTTCTATAAGAATTTTTGATTGTTTTTAATTAAAAAATACGACCATTGTTGATATTTGATATTTATAAAATATACATAAAGCTAATTATTTATTACACGTATATATTTTTGTAACATTATGTTCTTTTTACCTGTGTAATGTACGTCTCATCAAAACTCTAAAACTCTGTTAAATGTTCTGATGTCAGTGAATAATTTAATTTGCTCTTTCAGAAACAGCCTTAAATGTTAAATTAATAATTTGAAAAATTCATAATATTCTTTGTAAAATAACTGTAATGGTAGCATATTAATTCCTGTACAGTTTTTAAATTAGTTACATGTATTATTTATTAGCTAAATCTACAATTGGTAAATATGTAGTTATTACAGAGAGCACGTAGAAAGGCTGTTTTCAGGCATTTATATAGATTTATTTCAAACGAACGAACGAACCGAAGAATCTATGTATTTACTTAATATTTCTTTGAAGATCAAATCGGTCTTTATCTACGTATTGAATTAATTACGATTTAAACTTAACTGCTATGATTTATGAAGGTAATCACCACTAACAGTTCAGTTTTGTTTACTTTGTTGTATAAAATATTGTATAATAGTGCTTTAAAAATATGTATTTTAATGCCTTGAGTTCATTCAAATGACGATAACTTTTTTTTTAATGGACCGATTTTGATGAACCAAACTTTAGTAGTTAAGTTGAGTTAAAACAAAGCAATTGATGAAACTTTTAAGTAAATCGGTTCAGTACTTTCAGAGAAAAATGTGGACACAGATATCGATAGACAGAAAGACAGACAGAAAGACAGAAAAGAAATTAAAAAAAATAAATTGCTTTAAATTACTAAATGTACAGACAAAATATTTTAACTGTCTTATTATATATAGAGATAAGTAATTAAAAACGTTAATTAATGCTATCGTGGCCCAATTGTTGCATTATTATTAATTTATATTATTAGAACCCGAAGTCGAGGAATTATTTATCTTTTTTTCTTTCCTTAGATCTTTCAAATTACGGATTGAATTTAAATATGGTCTTAACTAAAAGACGTAATGATTGAAAAAGGTTAATATGCATTTTTTTCAGCCGATTACCTGTGTTGGGCTGCTCGTATCTATATGTTTTGTATATATATATATATATAACATACTCATTATATTCATTACAGTTCAAGGTAACTAAACCGCATGTGGAACATTCGTTACATTTCGGTAAATTTGATAAATTGAAAATTATTAATATTTTTACAACATTATTAATAATTACTGAAAGTCGTGATAAATGTGAGAAATTAATCACATTTGACGGTGATTATTAATATTTTAACCTTAGTACCAAAAAATTAAATAAATTTTAAAACAAACGTTGACTACTTTTCCTCGACCTATCAATAGTTATGGGCAGGAGTGGTGGGAGGCCACACGAGGTAGGTTAGGTTAGGTTAGGGTTATTATATTTTATTTCACATGAGATGAGAGGTTTTTCTTTTCCATTTTTTTATAAAACAAGTACAGGTTAGTTTTTAAGTGCAGGTTAGGTTAGGTTACAAATTTTTTAATTTAGAAATAACTAACTTAATCAAAACGAATCTGAACAAATAAAAAAACAAAATTAATTATTTAAAATCGCCTAATCTGTTAATCTTAATAAACTATTGGGCTTGTTTATTTTCTTTTTAGTTTTATGCAGTCGGGGTTTTTGTTTTTACAAATATTTTATTACCTACTATACTAGTTAAAAGGCAGTTTTTCATTAACTTGCTTGCTAATCAAAAAAAAGAAAATTCCGCTAAGCTGACTGACATCAAAAACAAACATCCTCAAACACTAAAGTATTTTAATATTACAGCCACACGAAAACAATATAAAAAGGATATGAAAATTAATAACAAAGTTTTAAACCAAAAATTTGTCCCTGGCACGAGGCGACGGCGCATTGTAGAATCGCCTTTCGTGTTGGACTTTTGAATTTGGTACGAACTTCCCTTTAAAAGTGATGCGTCAACTTGAAATTATTTCATAGATTCAGTTTTTTTTAATGTTCCGTACCTTAAAAGGAAAAAAAGGTTCCGTGTAGGATCACTTTGTTGTCCGTCTTTGCATCTGTCAAGATTAAGACATTAATTCCAAGATTCGCTTAGAGGTATCAAGCTGAAATTAATATCAAATATTCAGGTCTATGGTCCCTTGAGGCATACAAAAAAATCAAGCTTCTAAGTCAACACAATTAAAAGTTACTAGCATTTATGCAAAATTTCAATTAATACCTGGTAATCAATACCTATAGGGGACGATATAAAATTTGGCAAGACTTTAAATATTGCAGTACAAATGAAGGAAAAAAATCCGAAAAATAGCAATTTATATTTACATTACAGATAAAAACTTTTACAAACTTATAATTGTAGTTTACGCCCGTAAACTTCAGTTTTTAGTTATTTATGCGTGTATTCAAAACTATAAGTTTTGTGCCCGTAACTATGAAATTTGGCAAAAATTACAAATTAACGAAAAAGTCCGAAAAATTAAAAATTATATTAATAATAAAGATATGTTAAAATTGATGTTTCTATTATCGATAACGATTAACGACGTAAACTTATGTTGATAAATTTTTATAAGTCGTAGCTCCCGTTGACCTACAATTCTAAAATGGACACGACACACACTTTGGACGAGTGCGACTCACTGGTTTGTTTCTTTTTTGTTTACTCACATTTCATTAGTAATAAGTATTGTACTTACAAGTTATTGTTTTGACTTAACTTTTTTTAGGCAGAGATAAACGAATGTCAAGAAAATCTAGCGCTAGACTTTTAAAAATATATATATATATTTTTAATCTAATGCTGATGACAACTCAACACCGTCTTACAAATGCGGGAAATATAAAAAAATATATATTATATTATTTCTCGGTGGGGTTTTAACGTCATAACCATCTATTGTTTTATTGTAGGCGACATGAAAGTTTACACAAACGTATATTAAAAACTAACTTAAATTTATAATAAAAAATCTTTACAAAAATTGCAGCCCATGCGTTATTCGGACGTATAAGCTAAACTACCATATACTATAAACTGTAAAGTTTCATCTAAATTTGTTCAGTAATTTTATGTGAAAGTGGGAAAAAACCTACATCTTTGCAAACTTTCACGTTAATATAAAATTATAAGCAGGATAAAGGATAATATTATATCACCACTGTTGAGAATCAGTTCACTTTGCCTATACAAAGTGTACATTGAGAACATAAAAGGAAACGTTTTAATAAAAGCTTATCTCCATCTAAAAAGGATAGCTCCAGGTGAAAACGGAACGTAAATTAACAACTGTGAAAATAAGTATATTCTTTCGGAAATATTTCAAATTTTGCCTCCAATTAAAACTTGGCCTCTTTTGTCGGTACGCAAACCGAGTGAGGCGGGAGGTCGATGGTTGACCATCCTTTTGTTTTCGGGAACATTTTAGAGGAAAATGTAGGGAATATTTGCGACCAGTCGTCTGGACCTCGTTAGACGTTTACTCATTCATTTGTGGTTACCTCCTATTCCTATCTACGAGTATATCTATTGATATTTAAAAAGAACAAAAAGCGACCAATAGCGATTTGCTGATAAAAGTTGCGAATTTAAATAATAATAATATTCATTAAATAATATTTCTTTTTCTTTTTTATCACCTTCACGCTGCATCCCGCATATAGCAGGGTAAGCAGAGGGAATAAGTAATAAGACACTCCGTTTCCCAAGTTCCGCGAAATTTTCGGAATTACATGTGGAGTATTGGAACTCAACGCCATGCTTTTGATACCAGAACGAATAAATACAATTTTTTTTTTTAGCTTCACGCTGTATCCCGCACACAGCAGGGTAGGCAGAGGGAACCTAGTGTTAAGACACTCCGTTCCCCACTTTCTGCCGAATTCTGGAGGCATTGTGTGTTGAGTGGCAGAACTCAACGCCGCGCTTAACCTCGATACCAGAGCGAAGAAATGGAAATATAAATTTAAGTAAATTAATACAAATACAAATATTAATAAATAATAATTAATTCCCCTGAGTCGCGATCGAACCCACAACCATCGCGTTATAGTCACGGCTGATCTCTCATTAAATAATATTACTTAACTACTTCTTGTATTTGATGTTTCATGTTCCTAGATTTATTTTGTGTTAAGGATTTTTCACTTTACACCTAGCGGGGTAGCCAGAGAGAACGGAGCACCAAACTCTACGGTCTCTCGATAACTCTTTTGTTTGCGTCATCCATTGCCTTAAACCTCTTCATAGATACCCAACGAAGAAGTCCTCAAGATTTTTACGTGACCTCACTTCAATATCATCAATACAATGATCTTGAAGGTCGGTTTTAAATAAAAATATTTAATCAATATATTTTTATTTTATATTTTTAGTTTTACGGTGCACTCGTCAAAGGGTAGGCAGAGGGAACTTGGGCCCCTAGTGTTAAAACACTCCGTTCACCATATTCTCCGTTTCTTTTTATTTCGTTTCTTCGTTTTATTTCGTTCGTATTCTAGAGGCATTATGTGTTGAGGGGTTAAACCCAAATAATTTAACCCAATTATAACACAAATTATCGTATAACATAATAATAGTGACTTAAAATGCGACGTCGCATATCCAACTGAGTGGAAATACGACGACAATCGGTCAGTGTGATGTATTCAGAGCGCGCTCGTAAATAAATCATTCACTAATTTGCGAATACCGCGGCTTGCGTTTAATGAAACCTTGTGTTCGCCTTTGACGGATTTAGTGGCACGTTCTGTATAATATTAGTAGACTAATTTATTCTAAAATGGCAAGTTAAATTAAAATACCCTGCACACAGCAGGGTAGGTAGAGGGAACCTAATGTTAAGACACTCCGTTCCATACTTTCCGCTGATTTTTTATTGTAGTGGGTACTAGTACACCTATATCGTGAAATCGATTGTCCTATTTAGTATTGAGTGGCGAAACTCAACGCCGCGCATTGCCTCGATACAATCAATATATCATTTCCTCGGGTGAAAGTTGAACCCACGACATTTCGCGTCTTCAGGAATTTGCGAATACCGCGGCTCGCGTTTAGTGGAACCTTGTATTCGCCTTTGACGGATTTAGTAGCATGTTTTGTATAATATAAGAAGATTAATTTATTCTAAAATACTAGATGGTATACGTATGCCGTGAAATCTTTTGTCCAATTTGGTAATTTATTTAAATTATTTAATGTTAATTAATATTGTAGTGAAATTAACAGTAATGGTAGCTGTTAGTGCATTAGCCGTATTTATTAAGCCTCTTGTTAATTTGTAGAAAATATTTTCGAAATTAATACATCGTATTATCGCTTGACGCTGTATCCCGCATAGAGCTAGACTAAACTTAAGACACTCCGTCCTCTACTTTCTGAGGAATTTTAAGACATTGCGTGCTGAGTGGTGGAACTGATAGCCAAACTTTTGCTTTGGTACCAGATCGAAGAAATGAAAATATTCATTAAAATTCCGAACAAGTGCGAGTCGGGCTCGCCCACCGTGGGTTCCGTACAAAAATTGGAGGGTTCGAGCTTATAATGAAATTCAAGCTTAGCTTAGCCAGAACCTTTTCACTTTTAAGGCTATTATTTTTTAGGACTTAGCCACAAATGTATAGTTTCAATTTTTTTTTCTGAATTAGTACTGCCTGTAGATGCTAGCTGCCAAACTTCATTATTCTAGGTAAATCGGAACTTCCCTATTAATTTTGATTCCCTTTATATTATCGTATTAGTAGTTTTTTGCGTAAAAAGACATATTTACTTTTTTAAGTAAATGTAGAAATATGTTTTTTTCAGGAAATCATGGGGCTGTAGATGAGCATATGGTTTGAATTTCAACTCGATATCTTCAAACGTTCCTGAGATAAATGCTCTTGACAGACAGATAGGCAGAGGGATGGACAACAAAGTGATCATATAAGGGTTCCGTTTTTCCTTAAAAGGTACGGAACCCTAAACATAATTAATTTTTGGGAGTGATATTAATCATTACGTAAAAATAACTATTTTATGTACATTTTAAAATAAAGGAAAATACATTTGTTAAATTACTACAGTCTCTCTGGTGTTCTTTTAAAACGTTACATGAATTTCACGAATCGCTCAGACGTAACGTGTATTTGTGTGATGCTCTAAAAGCATCTAAGATTTATACGAAATTTAGTTATATACTTTTTTAAACATTTTTAAAGTGTTAATCCACACTTAGGAAAGATAAATACTTATTTAGAAAACGTATAAAAATTTGAACGTAGCGGGACTCGAACCCGCGCCTCCTGGAAACCGACCTGGTCGGTTT
>DWLH01000636.1:0-17967 GCA_018249795.1 Heliconius telesiphe telesiphe
AAGAAATTCAAAAAAAATCTTTTTGCTTTCTATTATTCTTTTTAAGTGTCCCTCTATCCATTTCAGTCAAAATTACTAAATGTACAGACAAAATATTTTTACTGTCTTATTATATATAGAGATTATTGTAATATACTTACTATAGAACTATCGGTATATTAGAATTGAAATGACTTTAATTTGTTTATATAAAATGTGACAGCCAGAGAATTCTGCAACGGGGACACGGCCCGGTTAGAACAAGAGCTTTATATAGGATTTCTTAAGACAAGAATAACATTTGATTCAATAGGGGGAACGTCTCTAGAGGACTTAGTCGCCAGACTGTTTCTCTCCAATAAAAATGGCATAACTAGGAAACTAGGTCGTATGCTTTATATGAAAACTTATAAGCTTTTTGTTAATACATATACAGTAGAGCGTAAAATGTATTACGAGTGCATTTAAGTGTAGCTTACTTCACCGTTCATGTTTATGTGTTTTAGTCTCAATATGAATCAGCTTTTGTTCTATAAATATTATAATTTAATTATACTTCTAACTTATTTTAGTTAAGATTTAAGTTTGAAAATTCATTATTTTTATAATATAAAATAAATAGAACAGTAAGTAATATGTATATAATTATTAACTCGACAATATAAAATAAACACTTAAAAATATTTAAAAAAACCTAGTGGCCGCAAGTTTGTTTGCGTGGACGTTATATCCTATAATTATACCACTTTACACAAAATAACTATACCACTTTAAACACTAGCTTGTAAACTTAGCTGTAATGATAAATTGGTCCAAAGTATCAAGTATCTTACGTTTAGCATTAAAAAATTTAAATTTCCATTTAAAGTTTTCAAAATGGCTGTGGATCACTTAGTCTTTAAAAAAAGCTTATATAGTTATCAATATCACTTCTTAATACTCATTCCAAGATTTGTGAAAAACTAATAAAAGATTGGTATGTTTAAATACATTTAGCTTACTTGTTTCCGATCCGATACGGTTTTAGATCTGGCAGATCTACAGCGGATGCACTTATGAGTTTGATGGACGATGCAATACAAAATATTGATAGGAAAAAGAAGATTAGACATATTCCTGGACTTTTGTAAACCCTTTGATACTATATCTTTATCTCTTTTGCATAAAAAAGCTGAAACCTATTGGTATACGGGAAACTGCCTTGATCTCTTTTAGGGCTAAGAACTCAAATAGTTAAAATTCATAATAATTTGAGAAATTGCTCGTATTTTGAGAAAAAGGCAAATTTCAACATACCGAAATGCAAAATAATTTCTTATGCAGATGATTACGCCTTGATTGTTCATGGTCACACACACGCAATCATTATTGTCTAGATCAGCTTTGCTTTCTCTGAATAGAGGCCAGATGTTTATACTGAAGGTATACACATCTGGCCTCTATTCAGAGGGTTATAACGTTCAAACCTGCAGAATTATATGTAATGTGTAAAATGTTAACAGTTTGTCAAATATTTTTCATATGTCCAATTGTCCAAATCGGGTCCAATAAACGCAGATTTGATAAACTCCTCCAAACAGATTTTTTAAGCGGCAATGTTATTATTTAAGTAATATAAAATCAATAAAAAATCAAACATTCTTTAACTTAGAAACTTGGAATACAGAAGGGATCTGTATTCCTTAACTTATCAATAATGTAAAACCAAATTACCTAACTGGTTGTGGGGCGTAACGTGTTATGTAACATTTGTGGGGTGGGTGTTAATACTGGCGACGCAGTACTTATACTAATGCAGATATTACCGACTTATTTTTTTATTGTCGTGTACTAAATTTTGAAAAAAAAAAGATTATTATATACTAGTGGGCACTCTAAAAAACCACGAAACACGTGTTCAATAAAATAATTTTAACAGTCTGAATTTATTTTTTTATAAAAATCGGTGGCGATTTAATGATTTTTCTATATAAACTTTCAACCCCTTATTTGAACCCTTAGGGGGTGACTTCTACAAAACCATGAAACACCTGTTCAATTAAATATTTTTAAGAGTCTGAACTTCAAATTTTATAAAAATCAGTGCCGATTTAATTTTTTTTCCATACAAACTTTCAACCCCTATTTCATCCCTTAAGGGTTTTCTAAAAAATTTTAAAATCCCTTCTTAGTGGATGTCCAAATTATGAAAATAAACATAGTCGAAATTTCATGTTTCTACGCACAGCGGTTACGGCTGTGCGTGCGTCTCACCTCAGTCAGTCAGGTACATGTTCTTTTATATATATAGATTATTTAGTTACGTTGATCTTTCATTTTGTAGTACTAATGTACTACGTACTAAAGGTACATAAGGATCTAATGGTACCTTAAAGTTTGAGTTAATATTTTTAAGATGTATGCCACGTTCACATTGTGTAGAAAAAAAATATAACCGATAACCCGTGGCGCCTTGCGATTGAAACTTGCCCATACGAATTGCTTGAGTACTGCGTTGCGGTCTTCTAAGTTCACAAAAATAGTGAGTGTTTCGTCAGTTATTCCATATGTGATTTTTAGAGTTCCGTACCTTTTAAAGAAAAAAAGGAACCCTTATAAGATCACTTTGTTGTCCGTCTGTCTGTTAAGAGCCGTTATCTCAGGAACGCTTGGAGATATCGAGTTGAAATTCAAATTATATACATCAGATCTACGGCCCCATGATTTCCTGGAAAAAATATATTTCTACATTTACTTAAAAAAAAGATATGGCCGTTTATATCGCAAAAAGGCGTAATTCGCCACTATACGACAATTTTTTGTACGGAACTCACGGTGGGCGAGCCCGACTTGCGCTTGTCCGGTTTTTTAATATTATAGGTGATCTATTGCTTATTGCATAAGGACGTCTATGGAGTTACGAAGTGAAAAATAAAATATTTTCCTTCTCGTACTCCATAAAGCAGATGGTGCAAAATTACCAAATACCAAATTGAAATATTCTCGCAGTTTTATTTAACCCTTTACCGCATATAGGCCATTTTATTTCAATTTTATTTGCAAATTAAGTAGTATAAAATAATTAAAACTATTTTAATCTATTACACGTATATTTAGCAATAATAATATGCAAAAATATTTCTCTATGATTTGATAATATTTCGAAATAATCTTACTTTTGTGCAAGTGGGTGAGAAACAGCAAAATTAAAGTGCGATTGATTCATATTTAAAAAACTATAATATAGTATTTTTTGACAAAAAAAATAATTTCATGGAGTCCATATTCTTCTCTTTGTCGACGGATGATATTTTTTCCGATTTTCAACTGTTTTCTATACTTCAAAACTAGTTTTTTGTTGATCCCATATTTGGTCTTGTATACACTAAGATTTTTTCGCTTGAACAAATATGGAATCGTATTCACTCAAACAAATCAGCATTTGTATTCTTAGTTATTTATAACAGCAAAAGTTATATACTTTAATTATTTATTTCTTTTGCTTTGCTCGATTCAAACATTTGCCTTTCCTCTTTTTAGTATGCGTTTTTACGGAACACATCTTTTCACTAATTTCATTCCTGCGTAATTAGTGATGATGATGATTTAGATTCCGAAAGCAATCTTCCTCGATGACTGCCAAGTTAGAAAACTAGTTATAGTCCCCGAAAGCAATAACAATAGTTTAGATAAAGATGATGTCCCCCTAGCAAACCTTATCAATAATAAAAAATGTTGGTCGGCATCGGAAAGCCCCTACTGAAAAGATTTAATGGAAATCGAATCAACTGAATCCATACAATACTGAAAACTACTCCTTCACTCAAATTCAAAGTCTAATAATTTTATTTTCTGATTCAATTTCACGCATAATTATACTATTATCTTTTTGAACTTGACTCGAATATACAGTGGCAATCAGAGCAGTACGAAAGAGTTGAGGTAACCGTTTCTAAAGTTTCTATAACCAATTGGCTAAATTTATTGCATTTATAAAGAGATCATCTACAGTTTATTTTTTTGAAGTTGATAATTAAACTGAGGTGATAATGATTGCCAACTTAAACAGGGATACAATTCAAATTATTGCGAGCACTATATATGTTGTTCTATGAGCATTTTTAGTATACTCAATCATATATTGCAGATCTCTAATTTCTATTTGTCAAAAAATACTCAAGAAACTAAATAACTTTTTTATTTCCTACTTATTACATAAAATGTCATCCTCAAGAAAAAAATTAAAATTAGTGAGAACAAACAGACTTACAAAATGTTTTTATTAGCTTTCATTTAATACTCTGTATTTTTTTTTCACGCAACTTAATTTATGATAATTTTATTTACAGACACGTTATTTTATTATTACTGTTTCACTATATATATTTATAATAAAACATGAAGCTGAGGCTCAAATGGAATTATAATTCTTGTAATTTTAAAAGCCTTAGACAATAAAAAAGCTTTAGCAAACTATGTACTATAACTTTAGTATGCCATACAATTTTATTCAATCAGTTCGGCGAAGCATACGTAGTTTACAATTGCAACAAGTCTGACAGAACGCAAAGGTTGCATGCAGCTAATCAAAATAAAATTAAATATAATCTTTATAAATGTTATTCATCATCATCAGTCTTTGTCTACTCCCGGATATACGATAGCTTCTGATAAATTGCATTAAATGAATTTACTTAATCCCTTTTCAGCTTGATTTTCCCAAAAAACCACGTGTTTAAAAAAAATATGATCAACTCAAAATTCTATGTAGCAAAGAAATAAAATAAACTTAAAAGCTTTTGGGATGAAATCGAATTTGTCATGTTCCATCCATGACCTTGTTACCGTATGTCATGTTCATAATTTCTATAGTATTAAGCTTTAGCTTTATAAATGTTACCTATTATCATTGAAATATATACGCAGTCAATGCTTTAATAGGGCTAATAAAGCATATACTGCGTATATATTAATGTACCTACGTAGGATAGACTTTCGACCGTACTTGAAACAACGTTCGTGCGATATACCAATTGTTGAATTAAAACAACTACATGCATCGACGTTATATTTATAATAAATAGCTGAACTATTGAGTTATTGTAGTATAATTATCCATTCAGTTCTCTGATTATCTAATGGCCTATGATTTATTAAATGCTCTTATGTACTAAGCTAACACGCTTGGCATTTGAACAAGTGTCTATTGATAAGATAGTTGGCCGCCTTTAAGTAAAAGAAAAAAGAACACTACAATATGGAAACAGAGTGAGGCTGTATCTTAGGGATCTATTGTTCTAGGCGATGGCACACTAGTTATACAGAACATATCGCACTCAACAAATGAACATACTTACGATATGGTTTGTGCAAAGTTTTACTTGCTTGCTTGTACTGTTTAGGTATTGTTTAAAAATTTGTGGAAAACAAAACTTAATTTATTCGGTAGTGATTTCTACGCGTTTTAAATAGATAAACTTGTATGCTTAATCTATAAGATTTATAGTAGACCAGTATCTATACAGCTAGTCACTTTTCAGGATATTTTTCAATATATTTAATTATTGAAAGTCAAAGTCAAATAATTTTATTCAAAATAAGAAGTTACATACTTCATTTTTTGAACGTCAAATAATTTACCACCAGTTCACTAAAATTAATGTCTCAGACCTGAGAAGAACCGGCGTCAGAAACTCAGCGGGACTTATTTTTTTAAATCAATTATACAAAATCACATTTTAACATTTCTGACAATGATACTTTGAAACAGACTGGAGCGAGCATTTCATTCCTAATGGGTGTTATCATTTATATAATCATTTTTAATACACAAACGTCTTTTCACAACTCTTTTAAATTGTGATATAGAACAATCTCGGACATTTTCTGGGATCCTGTAGTAAAAACATACACATTGTCCCATAAAAGAATTACGGACTCGATGTAATCGGGTTACAGGTGCAATAAGTTTTTACTCCTATTTCTAGTATTGATATTATGTACATCACCAATTTTGACAAAATCTTTAATTAAAAACTTAGACATCATATATATTGAAATCGATGCTTCGTGGCACTGTGAAAACAAAGGACGATCTATAGATACCTGCATTGTCAAATTATAATTAGAATAAAAGTCATGAGTGATCATATGATGATTAAATACCAATCAAAATTACAATCCTCATTTCTACTTCGGGTCGGGTAATAAAAACTACAACAATATTCACAAATGCACTTGCACCGTGCTATCTAAGTATATTTAAACAAATATGCTTTAGATGGTTTACACTCAGTTTTGTTCATATTTTTGATTTTGTTCAAGGTCGCTGCCGAAATTGTGCAGTCAAGAAGAAGAACAGGGCCGGCCGCCTCAGGGCGGCGTAGTTACCTTCGAACCTATACAACATGACCACGACTTTTGCGAGCGAGTCGTCATTAACGTAAGTATTTTTTATTGCATATCTAATATAAAGGAAAACAAGATGCAAAAAGCATTTTTAAATAAACGAACGAAACGATAAACCTAAGGATTTGATCATCATTTTGTATAAAAATCCACACACGTACTTTACGATCCTTTTATAATTTATCAATTATTCATAAATAACAAAGTTTTTCTTATACAGTATATTATAACGAATAAACTAGTAGAAGAAAAATATTAAATGTTTAATAATATATTACTGTGATATTTTCAGTTGCATACTGTAAGTATAGTAAGTATTGTATATAATGGGTTGTTCGGAAAGTAAGTTTGTTTTTGAAAATGTGCATTGTTTGAAAATGAAGGTAGTTTTTATATAATGTATAAATATTTTATTAAATTATATATTTGCCATTCTGGCTTAACACCTTTTGCCATCTTTCTGGTAGTAGGATGATTCAACGCTCATAAAATTTTTGATCTTTGCTAGCAAAACATCTGGTCTACGTGATTTTAGCCTCTTCATTTGAAGTAAAGAATTGCCATCCAAAAAAACTTTGCAGTAACTGGAACAAATAATCAAAATGTATAACTGTCTGTTTACTATACAGTGATAGCAATGTAGTGTATTCTCAATACAGCGTATTTATAATAGTTATTCCTGGTTATGTTTCTAATTGTTTATTTTCTGGAATTTTATCTTTTATTATAAAACATAAGCCAATAACATGCGTGCCTTGTAAGTGCCTTGTAAGTGTATATTAGAATATATTAAGACTAATAGACTTACTAGAATTTTCCTATATACTTTTGTAGTTATTTACTCTAGCTCTCTGAGAAATCCAGAAAAAGTTAACGTAACCGCAAACATAATTTAAAGAATGTAAAAAATATATTTATATTTGTTCGTACAACTGTGTTTACGTTTCGGTACCTCCTAACTTACTCAAATTCCATAAACACCAATTCAATTACACATGTACTCGTATGTACATAAAATTTTGGACCACGATAAACGTAAAGAGGCACTACACACTTATTTTTCTCTGAGCGCTTCGTCGTTTTTAAAGTTCCATAGATATATTTTGAGATCAAAAAAAAAGTAGAACCACTTTACTATCCGCCTGTCTATGTGTTTGTCTGTCTACCGAGACCATTTGTGCAGGTATCAAGCTGAAATTAAAATCAAATAATACAGATCTACGGTCAACGCAATCAAAATATACGATAGTTTATGCATCATCATGGCTGCGCTTTGTATAAAATTCGCCGAGTAAATCAAAACCTATAAGATAATTCCCGTGGACCTACAATTATGAAATGTGGCAAGAAGTGAGAACTGAACTAACATACGTTGTAATAAAGGAAATAAATCCAAAAAGGGAAAATTTATATTTATATTACAGGAAAAAAACTATTACAAACTTATATGTGTAGTTTATTTATTACAAAATGAGTGCAAACATCCGCAATCTTAAGTTTGGCAACTTTTATAAGTTGTTCTTCCCGTTAACCTACAATCCTGAGGATGATACGGATCCTCGGTGTGCGAAACCAACTCGTATTTGACCGTTTTTTTTGAACCCCTATAATTTAAGTTTGGATATATTTATATTATATACTTAGGATTGGACCAGATTATTATTTGATTATTTACATAACTTTTATCCTTTAGATTTTATTGGTATCTAAAAACCCCCGATCTCCACTATCTGACTGATAATCATTAAAAACTCATAAGATACTTCCTAAAATGCTAAAAAGCTGAAATTTACCATTTTTTATGTAAGCAAGTTGGTTATTAACATAAGTACACTTGCAACGAATAAAAAATATAATTTTACCTCCTACCTCTAGTTTAAGGATAGAAGTTTGTATGAGACTTTCATCAATTTCGATGCTAAAAAAATTAAATTTGTGTGCTGTTGCTTTACAGTAGGTATTTAAGAAATATGTTGCTATTTAAAAAAAATGTACATATATTATCACTTTTTTAATCTCATGTCTTTCATCTCTTTTCATCATGTGCCTGTTGATTGTTGTTGTGTACTTCTTGACTCACTCACTTACTTGTGCTACTTTCTAACTTCGCCTAACGGTACTTATTCCGGATCTGGCCTATTCTACACAAAATATTCTCATCTTGCTACATGCAATCTTAGATTCTTAAAAGAAATGAAACCCTCTCGTTGCCATTTTGCCAAGATGATGGTTATTATTATCAAAAAATTTTCCGATCTCACGTAGAGCCCAGCTTGTAACTTTATACCCTAACTTCACCAACTTTAACTCTAACTAACTTCACCGACTCTGCACCTCGAGAGACCAGCCCAGTCCAGTTCGTTGTGGTATTGAGGCAAAGCGCGGCGTTGAGTTCCGGCGGAAAATGGGGAACGGAAGTGTCTTTAACACTAGGCTCCCTCTGCCACCCTGTTGTGGGCGGTATACAGCGTGAAGTTAAAAATAAACCCCCATTGAACTTATTTTTAGCTCTGTAAAGCTTAGATAGACCTGCAAATAATTAAATGCGTATCTATAGACCTAAAGAAAAGGGGTGCCATAGACGAGTTAAAATATCGCAAACTCCTGTACCGTCTCACTCTTAACACATAGCTTCAATACTTTTTAAGATTTTTTCTACGACTAACAAATATTTTGAAACAAATGATTTTTTGTGTATTTGTGTATTAAATGTTTAATATATTGTTAGGAACCAAACATTTTATCGATATATAATTTAACTAGCGGCCCGCCCACGGCTTCGCCCGCTTAAAATTCATGATTATTGATTTAATAAGCAGAATTGATTGAAAACTATAATGACTTCTAAAATTAAATTAGCTTCACGCTGTACCCCGCACATAGCAGGGTAGGCAGAGGGAACCTAGTGTTAAGACACTCCGTTCCCCACTTTCTGCCGAATTTTGGAGCCATTGCGTGTTGAGTGGCAGAACTCAACGCCGCGCTTTGCCTTGACACCAGAGCGAAGAAATGGAAATATAAATTTAAGTAAATATTTCATCTCCTCGAGTGGGGATCGAACCCACAACCAATCGGTTTTACAGTCACAGTTTGTGCCACTGCGCCACGACTGGCCTCACTTACTTTAATCTGTAATATTCTAATATGATTCTTTTACGACATTATCGTAATTTCTATAATAATTTTTGATTGTTTCGAACTAAAAAATACGATCAATGTTGATATTTGATATTCATTAAATATACATAATGCTAATTATTTATTATATGTATATATTTTTGTAACATTACGTTCTTTTTATCTATGTTATGTTATTTAAATGTGCTGAGTCACTTAATAATTTAATATACTGCTTCAGAAACAGCCAGAAATGTTAAATTATTGATTTGGGTAAGGATTCATAATATTCTTTGTAAAATAACTGTAATGTTTGCATATTAACTCCTGTATAGTTTTTAAATTAGTTACATATATTATTAGCTAAATTTACAATTGGTAAATATGTAGTTATTACAGAGTACACGTAGAAAGGATGTTTTTAGGCATTTTTATATAGATTTATTTCAAACGAACGAACGAACGAACCAACAAATCTATGTATTTGCTTGATATCTCTAAGATCAAATCGTTCTTTATCTCTGTGTTGAGTTAATTATAATACGATTTAAACGTAACTGTTATAATTTATGAAGGTAATCTCCACTAACAATTCAATTTTGTTTACTTTATTGTATAAAGTATTGTATTAATAGTGATGAACCAAACTTTAGTAGTTAAGTTGAGTTAAAAAAAAGCAATTGGTGAAACTTTTAAGTAAATCGGTTCAGTACTTTCAGAGAAAAATGTGGACATAGATATCGACAGACAGACAGATAGACAAGAAATTCAAAAAAAATATTTTTGCTTTCTATCCATTTCAGTCAAAATTACTAAATGTACAGACAAAATATTTTTACTGTCTTATTATATATAGAGATTAATATCATTGTCAGTTTTAAGATGTCAAAGTAAAACTATATAAGGAAGAATAATTGTAAAACTAGGAGATTCTAAAAAAGGGAATTTAGAGGAATCTCTGAGAGATTTTAAGGAGAGAGCTTAGAAAGTATTTAAAGAGATCCTAAAGTGGCCTAGAAACTAATTGCAATCCATGTCACCAGATAGAATCTCGATATTTCTTAAGAAATATCGGACAGTATTATAATCAAAGTAGAGGCACGGAATGTCCTAAAACTCATTTCCCTCTTGCTGTATGCGGGAACCAGCGTAAAGCTGATTTAGATAAGGGCTATAATCTAATAATCGTAATTACGATATCGTACCTTAACTTATATTAATCAGGTTTAAAATTATCAGCTATATATACAAATTATTTAAAACAACAAAAAACTATATTGTTACAATATAACTCGGTGTTAGATATACCCTTCTTTGAAAGTAATTAAAAACTTTGTATCGCTAGGTCGTGTCGATGTTGTTGTCCAGGCTCTAGAGACTTAGAAAGAGAAACGAGTTTTCATTAAACTTGTATATTTTGAACAGGAACTCTAACCAACTCACCGCAAAGCTTAGCTTTGTGTAACTTGATTTACTCCGTGCTATAAAAACTGTATTTTCGTCACAGTTATAAAAAATGTGTTTGCTTTTGCCTACAAAATGTGTATTCAAACTGGTAAAGCTGAGAATGGTGTAGGAATTTTAGATTTGAGCCCTATGATATATGTATTTGGGCCGTCTTACTGATCCTGTGTAAAATTGCTTCATTAATCGTTTATTGGAAATTACATATTATAGGTATACAACCCTTGTGTGGGTATGTACTATGTACACTGCGATCTGTGTTACGCCTCGCGACATAAACGCTTACACGAGAACGAGCATGTTACGCAACATTGCGCAGCTGATGAAGCTGCTATTTTTATTTAGTTATTCCTAAAACTGTATAAAACGTGGTATTTTATAAATCAAAAATAAACATCAAACATTCAAACTACAATTGTACACTACTTTCATTGTAAAATACTTTCACCAAAATCATAACAATATAAATTGGACGTTGTTACGACTACGAACCCCCAAAACATATCAATCCTCTCTTACAATAGTTTATAGACGTATCTCGTCTTTGTTATTTTACAAATACATCGAGTGCGCTCTTTTATCGTTTACTAAATATAGTAAACAAAATAAGAAAACTGGAATATATAAGAAAATAATAATGAAAACTTGACATTTTTGAATCTTAAAAATTTGTGAAAATAATCGTCGTCATAATTATTATAAATAACTTGCCCAAGCTAAACATGTCATCACAATATGATTATTTATTCCTATAACGTAATAGGTACATACTCATTTAATTTAAAGCATCAGTGTTAGTATTTGTAGAAAATGTTGGATTGAGTAAAAAAACCAACTCGTTGTTCATGCGTTCGTCAACTGAGAAGCTGCAAACGTGAAACGGGAAATCGTAAAATGAATTGCACGAAGCTATTGCACAGTTCATCAAATTAGCGAAGTCGTAACACACGGCATCCATAATACGCTTAAGAAACTGTAGAGCAAACCTCCATTCTATACTACACTGCTGTTTGTTTATGTCACATGTACACGTCGCTCACTTATATTAAGCGCAGATTAACTCAAAATATCTATTTATATAGGCACGGCAAAACTCGTCTATTTTGACATTTATCCAAAAGAAAGTTGTATAATGCGATATGTATCTATTATTTAATTAAAGCGTTTCTAATAACATTTTTTTACATAACTAATTAATCTTAAATAATGCATCAATCTTGATAGTTCACATTTTTCACATTATATTAGATTGAATTAATTGTTTAGATTTATATAGTTATTTAGTACTTAAATTATTCTTATTTAAAAAAAAATCCTTTTGAAAACTGTAAATTGGCTTAAATGCTTAACAAATAAACGCAAAATTATATACCTAAATTAAAATTAAATCCCGCACACAGCTGAATAGGCAGAGGAAACCTAGTGTTAAGACACTCCGTTCCCCACTTTCCGTCGATTCAGATGGATGAAAGGTACTAATAGCAAAAATTTTCAATTAGTGACTTACTTGCAAGTAATGTGATATGTGTATTTGGTAATTTGATGAGATTAACGGAAATAGGTGGGGTGGAAATTGAATTTTTATTTATTGATTTATCTATCTGTATTAGTCTTGTGAAGTTTGATCTCTGGTCTAGAGAGCACTTGCACTTTCGCTTTAAATTTACAATTTTTATGAGCAAAAGCATATAAAATCCCAATAACTTAAATTACAACTTATTTAACGTAGAATAATACTAAACTAAACCGTACTAAAATAACCAACCAATTTTCCATAAATGCACATAAATAATATTAAATAAATATTAGTTCAAGGCGCAGATGGGCCGCTAGTATAAAATGATAATATCCTGCCCAGCGGTAAGCTATAACTGATTATTAATACTGTTCGGGCTTATAATTTGCTTAGTATTTATCAGAGTGTTAACTGGTATTTCTATCCCGAGTCTTATTTAAACTAATTTTTCAATACAAGAATTGACTTAATTTAATTGCTACAGATTTATTGCATGTGTCATCATTAACAAATTCTATCATACATTATTTATAAATATGCATTCAAGGGAAGTCTGTTTGGATGTGATGTGATGTGATGTGATGTGATAGAATGATGATATCATTTAAAAAACTAGAGTTATATTAACATAGTTGCAAACTACTCTGGCCTTTACATTTATTACCTCAAAGCCTTTCCTGACATTCAACACCAAGGATAGTGCATAATGCACGCTATACTAGATATCTCTACGTAATGTATTCTACTCTAGTTATTTTACATGAGTTCAGTCAACAATGTGGCTTCTCAAAGGAGATAGCTTTATGAAATGTTCATCTTAAATGATAATATAATATCTACCTACCAAATTATACGACATTGAAGAAATGTTTTTATTTAATCGTTTTTTTTTGTTGTTTTTAGCGTCACATTGTATCCCGCACATAGCAGGGTAGGCAAAGGGAACCTGGGAACCTAGTGCTTAAGTGTCTTAACACTTCATTCAAATTAAGACACTTCTGTACTCCACTTTCTACCGAATTTTGGAGGCATTACGTGTCGATTGGCTAGTTTTACGGCCGCGCTTTACCTAGTTACCAGAACGAGAAAACGAAAATCTTAAATATTTCATTTCCTAGAGTGGGAATCGAACCCTCAACCTGTCGCGATGACAGTCGTACTATTGTGCCCCTGCGTCACGACCTCTAGTCTTATTAAAACGTTAAATATAGCATTTGCGTGCTTTAGGCAAAGATACTCTTAATTATGCCATGTAATAAAGTAACTCGATCTACTTCATGTTTTACTCTCAATAAACTCGAAAAATGTTCAGAGACTACTACTAGTGTATTTATAAATGTTTGTTTAGGTATAATGCTTCTTTTTTTAAATAGTTAAACAATGTAATTAATAAAAAATAGTATATTTTTTTAGCTCTACATGCTAGTATTTTTATACTAGCTTGTAGAGCTGCAGAGTCGAAAGCGTATATTATTTATTGCAAAATAGACGTTAAGAACTTATAAGCAAATTATAAGTAAAATTTAAAGAAACCTCGTTATAATTTCTTTAAGGGCATTTCATGAAATTTGTAGTTACTTTATACTTTAAGAGTCGATTTTGTTTGTCTTGATTGATATTTTTATTTATCACTAACTGCTATCCACAACTTTATTTACATGGATGGAGACCATTGCCATGCAATTTCTATATAGCAACCGGGGCCATTAAAAATAACGACACAATTGGCACCACTTTTTTTATTTCCTGAAGAAACTCAAAAAAAATAATGTCAAATTAGAGTCCAGTTTAATATTGTACTCAATAAAATATTCGTCCGTCTTGAATTCACAGACAAAACAATCGGCGATCTATATAAATGCCTAGACTCTCTATTGACATTTTAAATACTTTATAAGATGGTTATTATAACCATCTTATAATGGCCTAAGATCCCATTGCTTAAAACTGTAGGGATCAATAATTCTAATGGAACTTATATTTAAGAATGATACATGATAGTAGAATAGATTACACTAGGGTTGCCTAAAAGAATCCTGCCGCAATCACCTTTGATTAATGTTTTTCGTAACTCGTTTTAATTTTTTACTTTAAAATATAACTCAAACCGCGCATTTCATCGTCTATTCTCAGTCAAACGGAATCGGAATAAAACATTTCAAATGATGGCAACCTTTGCTTGCGGCTGTTATTTTCCACGCAACCATGTGTTTTAGTGATGAGAAAAAAATAAGCTTTAATTTGAAATATAATTTATTAAAACAACACATGAGTGCAAATATTAACTTTAAGTGACCTCTTTAAGCCAGGCAACCCTGGGCTTGCGGCAGACTGAGAGCTGGCAACCATTGTTTTTCCAATGCGTTATGTGATTTTCTTACAAATGATGTGCGATTCATATAAAAAACATATGAGTGCAATTTTCACCAAAAACGAGTTACGAAAAACATTAATTAAAGGTGACTGCGGCAGGATTCTTTTAGGCAACCCTAGTGTAATCTATTCTACTATCATGTATCATTCTTAAATATAAGTTTCATTAGAATTACTGATCCCTACATATTTATGCAATGGGCCGACCTATAATCTCGAGCTTAATTGTCATACAATAAGAAAACATGTACAAACTGACAAACCAAAGTTTTAAGAAGCATAATCCATTACTATTTGTTCACAACCCTAATTAGTGTTTTCGTTGATATATTCAATTTATAATCTACATAGGTCTATGTACGGGTAGGTGTGTTATTTATGGTTTTATTACAGGAAATACAAACTTCAAATTATGATTACATAAGTACTTTTTTTCATATATTTATGTAAAACACACAACAAGAAAATACAGAAAACATATAATAATAAAAAAATGTGTACAATGAATAACTTATCCCTAATACTTTAAAAGTTTATTTAAATTTATTTGTAACCAAAGTATTTAATCAAAATTGTAAACCGTTGTGTTAACAGTAATATGTTTGTGCCACTGCGCCACGACCACCTGCAGTTTAAATAATAATTAGTTTTTTTGACAAAAGAACATCATTATATTTAATAAATTCGTAAAAATCTTGATTTTTAGCAAATATTTTTTGGATATCTTATTATATGATCAAACGGCGATGGCGAAATCGAAATCGACGATTTACCGATATGATCAAATATAGTTTGTTATTGAAATTCAATTTCATGACTTCCAAATTTAAAATTCAAATAATTAATAATTTAAAAACATGCTTTACACATTAATAAGACGAATGATATGAGCACAAACTCGATATGTTTACTAGTAGGCAGTCCAAGGTTCCATCAGCCATATTCGAATTCCATCACCAGACCAGTTCGATGGTACCATAAATCTACATATAAATGCCCAGTTTAATGATGATACAACAATCAGAAGTGCGTGTAATTCAGATTCTTAAATTTTATTACATAGTTTGTTACAGCTCGACCTAATAAAAACGCGTTAAAATAAGATATGACTACACAATATGCACTATTTCGCCATCTAACTATCTATTACAATCTAAGTCAAACCAATTAATTAAATTAGCTTGAGAAGCCTTATACGAGTGATAAAATCGGTTGTTTTAATGTCGGTCAAAAGGAAGGTATGGCTAAAATATTCGACTAATATTACTACTACTTTTCATTTTCAGTCTCCTAAATCCGAAAATAACATTCTATTTTTTCCGTTTACTTATTGATAAAGAAAATATTATGTAGCATCTAAAGTATTGAATTCTACTGTTATAAATAACTCCAAAATGGTTTAAAAAGAAAATATTTTCTGGTCTTCCTGGTCGTTCTGACAAGAAGCTTCCTGCTATAAAAATATATTGTCGTTGAATCCGGACTCGTGTTCAAATATTGTAATAAATCCAACGTCAAAAACTGAACCACTTAAATAGCGTTGCAACTTGCAAGTTTCTCTTACTTTAATAAATCGAATATTGATAGAAGGAGAAACATGGTAGAAATTATAAAGGCCTCCGTACCGTAGTGGGACAGCTGTAGTGTGTGGACTGACGGTAAACGTAATGGCCACTCGAGGAAAATATTAATTTTTATTTTCCTGCTCTGACAAGACAACATGAGCGTCAAGGCCCGCTACTCAACACGCAATGTCTCAAATTTTGGCGGAAAGCGGATAACAGAGTGTCTTGACATTAGGGTCATGGACTCTAACCCCGTCCCGCTATATACGGGATAAAACGTAAGAGTAAAGAAATAATAATACTTTCCCGTCTGCTAACATATATTAAAGTTATTGATCAATGTACTATCTTAAAAAAAGACTATTAATTATTTATTACAAAATCTTGCATTATATACAAATTATACGTATTATATATATCGCTCAGTTTTTGTCGTATTGATCACGCATGTCATTCTGGAGATATTTTAAGAAACAAATATAGCCGGCTCAAAATACCACTTTATAAATAGTTGAACTTGTTCTGTGATCTCTGGAAACTGACGCGGGAATTATACGGTATGTCAAAGTATAACTATCCCAAAATATTATTTTTTCTAAACTTTATAACATTTACTATTTTAATTATAATATTTACTATTACTAAAATTAAGGGCTTTAGTGTTCCACGCATATCCTGAAAGTTTTCTCTCTATGCCTATTAATTACCACTTACGCTAATGAGCCTTTAAATTACCTTTTATAATATTTATCTTAATTTCTCCGCCGCACCAAAACGTTCCGCAATAAACAACTTCGTAGCACATCTTTCTGCAAATGTTTCTTTGAACTCATATTTTTTAGGTTACACATCGGAATTCAAAATATTATTACATATTTTTCAGAGCCCTATGCTAGTGAAGCTATTATCTCTAGTATTTATTTATTTTCTTGTAAAGTTTTTGTGTGTGTTTATAATTACGATATTCTGTAAACACTCGCCGCTCACGTTTACAGAGAATCTTTAATAAATTATTATATATACGACAACACGCGTCTAAAAATAATTATTTGTGGATATGAAATAGAAAAAGTACATCGGAATCGCGGTAGTGGCGGACGTCACAGTGTGGCGGATAATAAAACACAAAACCAGGAACAATTCGCGGTTTGGTTTACAACGTTACCGAAGGTGTATTAATTATAAAATCTCTTCATAAAAGCGTAACCGGGCTACCGGTTGCAATAGGCACACGCGCCCTTGGTAAACACACAATAAAATGTATTTTTGGCGCGGTCCATTGCCAACCGCAACGCAACGGCCGCGGCGAAAGAAATACGCTGGCCACGAAGCACCGTTGGGTTCGCCTCGTAAATTTTAATTTATGCATAGAACTTATGTTTGTGACGATAGTAAACGTTTACTTGACGCTTAAACTGCATGTGACAAAGTAATATATGGATTATGGAACCGCCATATCTACTACAATACTGTTTTTAAAAACGTATTACATAAAATACCATCTACAGAAACAACATGAAAGATTAATAACAACTTATAAATTTAACTGTAGGCACTTTTAAAGGT
>DWLH01000637.1:0-17945 GCA_018249795.1 Heliconius telesiphe telesiphe
TTTTTATTATATTTTCGTTTGCCTTGTTTATGTTTTTCAAACAAAGTTATAAATTAAATTCTATTCGATTCGATTTCGATATCTAGTCAAGAGCGAATATTGTACAAAATCTATATTTTCTAGTAAAATTTTTTAGCATGCGACGTAGAACGGTTGTTTTATTTGCTTGACGTATTAATAGATTTTTATTCTGTTGAAGTGATGAACGAAAATATGACATATTTTTTAGAACGAAACGTGTATACAAAGTTTTTATAGAAGCAAAAATATAAAAAAAAAAAATAACATTTCACTTGAGTAAAGTTCAGGTAGTAAGGGCTTGTAGAATTTTAAAAAATGTATACATTTGAATTGAACAGGTGTTGGAATGGATATTTTAATAGAATATCGATCGTAAAAGTTGTTTTCAATGAATGTAAAACGATCGAACCTTAAACTATTCAATTTCAAAGAAACTAATAGATGAAGCCAATCGTAGCGCAAGTCGCAGTTGTGTGAATGTAAACGTGACAGGTTGGGGGTTCGATTCTTACTCGAACAAGGTCGCCAAAGCGGGACGTTGAGTCCCACCACTCAACATATAATGTTTCCAGAATTCTGCGGAAACTGGGGAAAGGAGTATCTCAACACTAGCCTTTTGCCTACCCTGCTACATGCGGGATACAGCGTGAAGCTGAACAATAACTAGATTCGAAAAAATGAATATATGTATGTGAGACCTTCGTGGTTTTGGGGCACAACGGTGTGACTGTAACGCGACGGTTGTCGGTTCAATCCTCACTCGAGAGGATGAATTATTATTAATTAATATCTTCATTTTCTTCGCTTTGGCACCAAGGCAAAAAGCCCCGTCTTGAGTTTTGCTACTCAACACGCAATATCTTGAAAAATTGGGGGAAAAGTGGCGAACGGAGTGTCATAACACTATGCTTTCTCTACCCTGCTTTGTAGGGGATACGGCGTGAATCTGAATATACATGTAGTTGAATATATTATTTTATTCGTAATATGGGTATAAGAGAATGCTTAACGATCGATTAGTAAATATATATTTTTAGTAGATTGACGTCAAACGCGCTGTTTAGTTAGCTTTGTTTCAGATGCTGACATGACTGCCATTAATGTGAATGATTCTTAAATAGTCTTAAAGTATATTATTTGTATTTGTGGAAGATTTTTATATAAATATGTTCTATTTTTTTGTTTTTTAAGGACAAAATATATATGTATCTTTTTTTGTACAATGGAAGCAGAAAATTTATGCCTACTTGCCATATAGTATGTCTTTAGGTTAATCATCAAAATTTATTTAAACACGACGGCAAAAAGAAATTATTTTAGTTATTTTAAAAGTAAGCTTTTACCTGATTGGCGTACGAACCAACATAGCATTTTTTACTTATACATTTCTTATTACATACTCAATTATGCTAATGGTTTAAAATTATATGTATTTTTAAATATATAACAATAACTATTGACTCAAAGGCGGCGTTGAGTTCCGCCAATAAATACACAAAGCCTTTAGAAAGCGGCGGAAAGTGTCAGAGACAGAAGTGTCTCAACGGGAAGGGAGTGTTTTAACACTATGTTTTCTCTGCTTACCAGAATTTAAAAAAAATAGTTATATCGTTTATTATTATCAATTTTAAACGTTAAAATTAAATGTATATAAATTCTGCAAACAGAAATTCATAAATGAAAGACAAGTCTGACTCAGCGAAGAAATTGATTTCGTCTGTTTTATTACGAAACGTGGTCGTATAGCAAATGTGCAGCTCCGTGGTTCTTCGTTTTATTAAAATATTAATGATAACTATAAATAAAATAAATATAAAGGAAATGAAAATGTTGAATTGTACGAGAGAAGTGGTAAAAGGAAAAGAGGCTTTTATCAGAGACCGTAGTAGCGTTTGGCGCTCCGTTTCCTTTAGCCGCCCCGCTAGGGATAAAACGTGCAGCTAAAAATATATATAAACTAGCGACCAGCTCGCGGCTTCGCCCGCTTAAATTTGTGAATTATTTGTTTGTGTAAGTACAGGGAATTACGTTCCTGTTTTAATAAATAATATATACTTGCACTTAAGATTCCTAAAATGAAAATTATTAAAACCATTTTCGATTTTCATTAAAATTATCAAAAAATATTATTGGGGGCATTTAACAAACTAATAGAACCAAAAACAATGATATTTATAAATTTTGTCTATTTGTTGGTATTTCCGTTTGTCGACGCTTATCACAGAAACGACATAACACGCGGTGCGGGAGCGGTCAAATCGGTTTAATTGTTTTTATTTACTTTTTATTATATATACGAATGTTCGTCATGTATGAATGGTGTAATGATTAAATAACTGACCTTTATAACTATTTATTTATATCCTCATAGAGAAATAATAGCTTTTTTGGGCACTCTTAATTTTTTAAGAAAATAAATTTAATTTATTTGATTTATTTTTTTAATTTTAAAACTACCAACATTTTTATAGTTAATAATATATTTTCTCAAATTAAAAAAATGTCTATGTTTTCCACCTGAAAACACTAAAGAGCGAAAAAATATTAAATATATATAAATATATAGATACCACATTAGTATCGATACTGTACTGGTAATAATAATCGAAATAAATAGATATACTACGTACGGGATATCTTTGTATGCAAGGTTCAAAGCTGTTCATTATGATAGAATATAAAACAATATATCTACAGAGGAATTACACACTCTTTTTATTCTTTCACAATAATATATATATTTTTTAGATGTCCCTCTGTACTACGATGGCGGCTCTGTTTTACTTACTTTGCACATTTTCCTTTGAAAATTAGTTATTATGACATAACTCTAACAGTTACACATGGTATCCTAAACTTTTTTGTAGATATTGATGTCTTCTATAAAATTGTAGTACATCACCTTGCTCTATTGTCAATAATTTCCACAGCGTATGCGATATAAAGTTTATTTTTGGTATTTTTTTACACGTTAATCGTCTAATTGTAAAAGAATTTTCCAAATCGATCCCGTAGTTTCGGGGCCTACTCTATTCAAATAAAGAAACAAAAAATCTAATCGATTGTCTTCATAAGTGATATCGATGCACCTCCCCACACTCCCACAGAGTCACGCTGCTACGGTGCGCGAGGCCACACGCTGCATTTTTTATTATTACTTGATTTTCTTTATAATGATATTTTTAAATTCGTTATATCTTTTGAATGGAATGTCCGAATTTATTAATTTAAAAAGTATTTTACACGTATTTAAATTATGTTTAATAAAATATAATTTGATGGGATAAGGATTAATGCAGAGGTATGAATTCGCAGCGCACGCGATGATAGAATGTTTAAGATCAATTTCTTCACACCTTGGGTTACTACATTATTGCATGTTTATTAGGGATCCCTATTTTATTTGAAAACGTAATAAAACCTATGTTGGTCAGTAAAGATACAGCTTTCTAATATTGAAAGAAATTTTAAAATCGGTCTGGTAGTTTTTGTGTGAAAACAATACAAAGATACATACAAAAATACAAGTCTTTCCTCTTTATAATATTAGTATAGAAGTATAGATTAGTATAGATGTATAAGTTCAAATTAAAATGAAAACATTTTTTAGGCTCACGCTGTATCCCGCATACAGCAGGGTAGGCAGAGGGAACAAAGTGTTGGGACATTCTGTTCCCATTCCCATTAAGATACTTCCGTTCTATACTTTCCGCCGAATCCCAAATTCAGAATTCGGAATTCGGAATTCATCGGCGGAAATTGGGATTGCATGTCGAGTAGCGGACGTTTACACACGAGTTAACACGCTTTGTTTCGTTAACAGAACGAGGAAATGCAAATATTAAATATTTCATTCCCTCCAGTGGGAATCGAACCCATAACCCACGCTTGTGCCCCTGTGATATGACTGACCTCAACTGCCCATTCACATTTTAAGTGATATTTAAGAAATATAACATTATTTATCTTTCAATATCAACGATAATATCAAAGAAATATAACACCAAAGAAATGTAAAATTATTTACTTTCAAAAATTTTATAAAATTTAAAGTATTTGACTGTATTTATATACACTATAGTCTTAAAAATTTGGGACTGTGTTAAGAATTTGGGACTCAGGATGGATAGTGCATTTTACTGGTCGCCCCACGTGTCGTGTGTGTGTGTGTGTGTGTAATTTTATGTTCCACGAAGCGCAGCGTAGATGCTTCTCATATTATCCTTTATCCACGTGTTGAGATAAGTTTCTTGAAAATGCGGACGCGTTGATTAGAAAACCTTACTTTACTTTGTGTAAAACTAAAAGGAAAATAGACAATTACAAGAAAAGTCTTTTATTTTTCCATTTCATACAATTTTTATTATTTTTTATGGTTCCATACCCAATAGGAAAAAACTGAAACCCTTATAGGATTTCTTCGTGGTCCGTCCGTTTATTTCAAAACAGGTATTAAGTTTAAATTATTACTACCAGGTCTACTGTCCCTGAAATAGATTAAACTCAGGAAAAATTAAGCTTCTGAGTCAAGGTTCACGATGTATCCCGTAAACAGCAGGGTAGGCAGAGGGAACCTAGTGTGAAGACATTAGGTTCCCCTACCCTGCTGTTCTACCCTGCTTTGTCAAGGTAATCAAAAGATACGAGCGGTAACGCATGGTTCTTGCTGCATTTAAAAATTTCAATTATGAAATTTCATAAGAAGTGAGAACTTACAGAACAATAAAGAAAAAAGTCCAAAAATATAAATTATTTTATGAATATATTATAATTTATACAAGTTCATTAGAGGCCGTCGTGTCGTAGGGGTATAATAAGCGTTTGACTGTAAACATCGCGATGGTTGCGAGGCGAAGCGCTTAAGTGGGAAACGTAAATGTATTCATGGGAACGGAGTGTCTGAACACTAGATTCTCGGGTTCATTCTGACTGAAGCTAAAAATGTTACAGAAGTCCAACTCACACTTATCCAGTTTCTAGTTGTGGAGTAGCAGCATAAAGTGTGACTGTAACGGGCCGGTTGTGGATTCGATTTCCATTAGGGAGAATGAATTATTTGCATTTATTCTATAAACCACTGGTTCCAAACCAGTGGTCCGTAGAAGCAATATGGTCCGCGAACGATTTAAATTTCATGACTGGGGATGGTGATGCAAACTTTTTGTTTGATTATCACAATTAATTTTTATTATACCTACATGCATAGTGGTCCCTGCTACCACGAATTATATAGAAGTGGTCCTTGATCAAGAAAAGGATGGGAATCCCTGCTATAAACAATACTAAGTGTGGCGTCGAGTTCCGCTGTTTAACACGAAATGGTTGGAAAGTGGAGAACAAAGTGTCTTAACACTACATGCCCTGAGCTCTTCCCTGCTACATGCGGGATAACACGAAAGCTAAAAAAAATCTAATTCACATTTGTTAAATTTTTATGTACTCGTATCTATGGAGCGTGCTGCATTGTGCTCCCTACTTTAAAATCTCAAATGCTTAGTAGTTTCACTAAATATATTGCGCTTGAAACAGAAACCCAATGCTGCTTGTACACTACCGACATAAAAGCCGGTACAATATACAGCAAAAATAAAATTAATTTAGTATTTTCATTTTTGCGTCTAATTCGGTGTGTATTCTGTTTCGTTAAGTTTTGATTCTTTATCCAATTACAACATTTAATTTACTCAAGATTGAAATAAATATTGAATAAATAAAATAACAAACGCAAGTTCTTGAATTCATAAGGAAAGTGCCTACCCTAAATTACCCTAAGGCATAAAGTAAATAAAAAAAATATAAAAAATTATCTCATAGTATATATAATACTAGCGGGCGCGTGCGGCTTCGCCCGCTTATTTGCACCCTTAGGGCTGAATTCTAAAAAAAACCACGAAACACGTGTTCAATAAAATATTTTAAACAGTCTGAATTTAATTTTTTAAACTTTCAACCCCTTATTTGAACCCTTAGGGGGTAAATTCTAAAAAACCATGAAACACGTGTTCAATGAAATATTTTTAAGAGCCTGAATCTACCCTATTGTGTGCGGGATACAGCGTGAAGGTGATTTTTTTTTCATTTTTGCACCTCTGGTACCAAATAGAGCGCGGCGTTGAGTATCACCACCAAACCCATACTGTTCAGCGGTAAGTCTTAACACTAAATTTCGCTCTGCCCACTCTGCTTAAATATAATAAAATACATACATATATCACAAATTAATTTAACTATAGAATCATAAAATTTATTTCATTCAAACAAAATATTTTTCACAATAATTTTATCTGAATGTACAGTACATTAAATATACATCTTTAAAACGTCGTTTAATATTTAATGCTTTCATTTTAAGAACTGCTTTCTGTTGGTTTTATAGTCTCATTTCAGCATTTGACGTTGTTGCTTTGATATATTTATCTGTATAGAGATTTTATTGTGTAAAATTTAAATTTAAATATATTAAAATTAAAATTAAATTAAAATATATTGCATGACGTATCTACATATAACAAATAGTATACGTATATTTTGCAGACAGTTCATGATTCTTTTTCTTAAGACACTCTATTCTCCAATTTGTCTTAAGCGTGAAGCGAAGAGCGCGGCGTTGAGTTTCTCCACTTAAAAGAGTATGGAACGGAAGTGCTATTTAAAATATTACAGTCGATTATCAACAATAAACCTCCAATCAACTCAGTAAGTTACTGAAATTACCTTACAATTGAGATTATTCAAGCTTAAACAAAGTTAGTTTGTATTCCACACGATCAGAACATATGAACGAGGTGAGTTATCCAACTTTAAAGTTTCGAAACTCCAGTCTAATAATTTTGTGCACATTTCAGTGTGAATATCAGTACAAAGAGCAGTCTATTCTACAACGTGATAAGAGTATTCTCATATCGGTTCCCCACTGTAGTCCGAGAGCTGGCTGTTATTGTGGAATGGTTTAGTTGTCAGAGTTTTTCGTTTACAAATCGCTGGACAATCGTATCATTTCCTGTATTTTTCAATTTCGTTGCAGTTTCATTTTCGCTCCGTTATGGCTTAGATTCAGGAAAACTGTTATTGGGTTTATACGTATGTATTTTTTTTGTTAATACTTTTTTTTAGGTTTTTAGAGTTCCATACTTGAGAAGGTAAAAACGGATCACTTTGTTGTCCGTCTGTCAAGACTTTGCGTAGAGAAATGAAGCTGAAATTAATATCAAATATTCAGGTCTATGGTGGTTAAAACACACAAAACAATCAAGCTTCTAGATTAACGCAATCAAAAAAAACACGAGCATTTATTCATCGTTTTTTTCTGAATTTTATATGAAAAGCACCGCGTAACCAAAAACTAGAGTGTACCTCCCCTTGACCTACAGTGATAAAATTGGGCACAAAGTGAGAACTTACTATATCAATAAAGGAAAAAAACCAAAAAAATCATTGTTTTAGGTATTTCAAAGAAAGAAATCATTACAAACCTTATTTGTATTTTATTTAAATGTTGAATATCGGCATATTAAATCAACTTCTATAAGTAATTTCCGTACTTCTCGTTGACCTACAACCCTACAATTGGTACGGAATCTTCGGTGGGCTAGTCCGACTCGCACTTAATCGATTTTTTATTTTTCTATCCTTTCATAACATGCGGTTTATGCAGCAGATATGAGAATAGATAAAAAACCAAAATGCCTCAAGTTTTGTAAAAAAAAATACAATCTTTTGAATTTCTATGCTATTTTACAATTACCAATTCACCCCGATTGAATTAACAGGGGTTGTGGAAATATGAAATACGGCACGAAAGTGTGGAAAGCGTGGCGGAGATTGATTGTCCTGTAATTAGAGTCGCTATAACTCGCTCTGAACGCCCTGATTTTTCAGTCGTTCAATCCATTTTCATCACGCGAAAGTTGGATTCAGTTTGTTTTGTTGTTTCATTTGCGCTTATTGTTTGAAAAGTTGAATATTTAAATTTGTTTTTTTTTCCTAGAGTTAAGACACTTCGTTGTGTGTTGAGTGGCGAAACTCAACTCCGCGCCTTGTCTTTAGAGTTAGAAAATAAAAATATCTCATTTCCTCGAGTTGGAATCAAAGCCACGCCATGACCTCAATTTTTTTTTAATTATTTTCGTGGATTCGATCCCCATTCGAGGAGATGAAATATTTACTTAAATTTTTATTTCCATTTCTTCGCTCAGATGTCGAGGCGTTGAATTCTGCCACTAAACACGCAATGCCTCCAGAATTCGGCAGAAAGTGGGGAACGGAGTGGCTTAACACTAGGTTCCCTCTGCCTACCCTGCTGTATGCGGGATACAGCGTGAAGTTGATTTCTTCGCTCTGGTGTCGAGGTAAAGTGCGACATTGAGTTCCGCCACTCAACACACAATACTTCAAGAATTCAACGGAATGTGGGGAACGGAGTGGCTTAACACTAGGTTCCCTCTGCCTACCCTGCTTTGTGTATATACAGAGTCAAGCTGATTTAATATATTTTTTTTTATTTAAAGTTTGCAGCAATTATTGTTAAATTTGGTATAAATAACTATTAAAATCTTCTATTGGTTGCTACTTGCTCCTGTCTAGTATTGGCGAAAGCTGCGGTCAAGCGTGGTACATAAACTTTTACAAAGGAAGTCTGTTCAAAATCCGAGGGGAATGTAAAGTACCAAATAGCTCAAAATTTCACTACATACTTCCCCTATATCGTATAAATAAAAAAAATAAAACATGTATTTTTCTTTACAAATAAGCATTTTAGATTATTATTTTTTAATTTATTTAAAGTGCCGCCAGTTCAGGTGCAGTGGTGGCGCAGGGACACAAGCGTACGATAGTAAACGCAACAAGTTGTGGGTTCGACTGACACTCGAAAACGAAGAAATGAAAATATTAATTACTTCATTTCCCCGCTCTGGTGTCGAGGCAAAGCACGGCAATATCTCGAAAATTAACTGGAAATAAAATAAACAAGAAAATACATATAAAGTCTTTTAAATCGATAACTATTACATCACTAGCGTCAGAGCTAGCTATGATGGCATTAAATATATATTTTGCTTCCTATAAATAGTATCTATAGTTCTCTGTAAAAACGTTTGACTCGTAAATTTGGAGCACCGTTGTAGTAAAGTCATGTTGGCGAATACGTGACTCCGTATATCTGTTGAGAGCATGTGTTCCCTGTAACTTAAAGGACGGTAGGTGAATTTATAGACATGAAAAGTTACGACTTTTGTTGAATTTGGATTTAATATAAAGATATGGAGGCCGTCGCGGCATAGGGGCATAATCGCAAACAAGGTTCGATTCCCGCTCAGGAGAATCAATTATTATTTATTAATATTTTCATTTCTTCACCCTGGTACCAAGGCAAATGCGCGGTATTGAATTCTGCCAACAACAATGCCTCGAAAATTCAGCGGAAGTCGGGGAACGGAGTGTCTTAACACTAGGTTATCTCTGCCTGCTCTGCTATATGCCGGATACGCGTAAAGCTGAAAAAACAATTATGATATTATTTTTAGCCTTGCGCTGTATCCTCGCATATTTCAGAGTAGGTAGAGGGAACTTAGTGTTATGACACTCCGTAACCCACGCAGCGCCCAATTTGCGAGACAATGCGTGCTTCCGGAATTCAACGGGTATTTAATATTTATTATTTTAAATTGTTTCACTAAAAAATCTACGATATCACTGTTTCTTGAAACAATAAAGATTTTTTATCTTTTACTTCAAGAAATATATAGGTAATAAATTATTCCAACAGTTCTTTTGACACAGCTTTTTGGGCTCTTGCAAGACCGTGAAACCAACCTCGCCCATTCATCTTACACACTCAACGCGAAAACTTATTTTTTTAATCCAACATCTTTTATTGTAATTGGAATGAATTTGAACTCACAACCATAAACGATGAAAAACTTTAATCTTTATTTATATATGGACATTCAAATTGTTTCCACTAATTAAAGAAATTGATACATTTATATTCCATTGTTCATTTATAATTACGTTTATGTGTATAGATTTTCGAGATATAATCAATATGTGCAATAAATTGTATTATTTGTAAGTAAATGTTTTTTGTTTGTCTGTACTGGAACAGTTGGCATAAGACATCATCGTCCGTCTTATATACTCAAAACGGCATCCAAAGAACCATTAATAATATACAGAAAATATTTAGTAACTAAATAACTATTGAATATTTAAGTTAAAAGATCTCCTAGAGTTTAAAAGAGCTTTTTCGATATCTCGACTACAATGAGAAATAGAAAGAAACACACATCCTAAGCAAACATTCGCTTTAGCAACAACGGTGGGTCCTCGAGGGACAACTTGAAAGTTCAGTTTGTTGAGCCTGAACTTCCCTTTACATTGTTATTTCGATGGAGGTTGCGGAATTAAAGTGTTGTTTCAATTTCTAACTTGTTATACAGTTCTAGTGTTTTATATTCACTTCAATATATCAGAGATTCCAACAAAGGATTATGTGAAAGGTAAGGTAATTATTTTTATATGAGCAGTCGTGGCGCTGGGGCACATGCGGGTGGGTGACTGTAAACGTTGTGATTCCGATCCTCTCTCGAAGAAATAAATTTAACATTTTCATTTCTTCGCTCTGGCGTCGAGACAAAGTGCGGCGTTGAGTTCTGTCACTCAACACGCAATGCTTCTAGAATTCAGCAGAAAACGGGGAACGGAATGTTTTAACACTAGGCTACTATTCCTATCTGCTGTTTGAGGGATGCAGCGTGAATCTCAAAAAAAACACAGTTTGATATCTGTCCATTGAAATACTAGGCAATATAAAGCTAGCAAAATTTAACCTCCTGGCATGTGAACCAAATGTTTACGCGGCATCCGATTTTCATATGGAGCTTACATACTGTGTTATTTCGGTGTTGGTGTCAAAACGACACTGCTCTAAAAATGTCCGCGAGAGGGGAGGAAATCTGAGGGGGATATTGGGCTACGGGGGTCGCGGGGGGTCTGCGCCCACGCACTGCCCGCCGCACCTTGCCGCCCGCCGACCGCCAGTCAGCAACTGTGGCTCGTGTTGGCTGAACCATCTGTAGGGCCATCTTCTTTTTCTTTGCCGTAGGTGAGTCCGTGATATTTATACTAACTTAAACCAATGTGGATATCGCCGTGAGCATCAGTGAAGTGATATATCAACGTCCCCTATAATGGATCGCCGTGATGCATTGCTCGTGTTTGTGATACCATAAGTTTGTGAAATTTCCAAGGAAAGTTTAGTAGAGCTCTCGAGTATTCCAAATGCATTCCAGATTTAGTGGCTAACGATGTAGAAATGATACGTGACGTCATAGATATGTAGTCAATGTTACTTCCATATTGGATATGGGACGTGACAATGAAATAATCAAATTGGATGAAAGCTATAAAAGCTTCTTTCGGTTACTTAATTATAATATAATATTAAACATATTTTGTTTGACTTATATTTTGAAATTGCCGTATGATTTAGTATCTGCGTATGTAGTTATTTAAATATTTGTATAAAAAGCAATATAATATTAGTATAACATGAAATTTTTTGTTTAGTGTGACTTTAGAAACGTAATCTACTTTTTTTGTCCAAGGGCACACTTAAAGGCTACAATTTGGAAAACTTAAAAAAATGGAAATCTGAATTCATTGCAAAACTTTAATTTTATTAAATTAACCTTTCTCATTTAAAATTAAATTAATTTTATTTCATTTATTTAATTTCTCTTTGTATTTTACTAATGCCGTTACTATTGAGTGAAGTTCATCAATAGTTATAATACATACTACATTACATTCGTAATAGACATATCCGATTACGCAAGTGATAAGCGTAGCGTCTGAAACGCCTGTAATCGAAGTAGGGTGAATGCGACCAAATTAGGATGCGCGGGAGTGTGCGCGAACCTATTTCAGTCCAGCCGAGTAGCGACGAGCGCGTCCGACCACACCCGAGCGCACACGAACTAATTAAAGAACACGTTTACGTAAAATCACATTTTACAATATCCATTTATAATATCCATAGTTTCACACTACCCTAATTCAGAACGCGGCCGCAAGAATTTTTAAATTGATGATTTAATATTAGCATGCAAATTTTTAGCTCCGCAAGAATATCAGATATCAGTGTTTAGCATCGTGGTATTTGGCCGCCGTCCAAAGAGTTATTATAGCAGAAGATTTGAATCCTAAAATTTTTCGTGTATAGAATAATTTCTTATGGTGAAATTAATATATTAAATTGTGACAGAATATCTGTTTTTTCTTAAAATCCAAGAATTTGGTCTAATTATGAAGATTCACTGAATATTTTGCGTGAATAAAAAGTTCCTTCTTTGGGAAATTTTAACTAGGCTCTTGACGATTCTCTGAGGAAATCAAAACAAAATTGAGAAATTTAATTACAATGGAGTTAATAATTTCTATCAGGTTCCTACATTTGAATACAATTTTTTGTACGATTTTTACTTTACCAAATTTAATTAAATAATTATGTTTACAGGACACTCCAAACAACACATACACAATGGCGGATGATGAAGTGAGGTAAGATAAATGTGCTGAATTTAAGGGCTAATATAAACTAAATAAATCAGCTTCACGCTGTATCCCACACACAAGAGGGTTGGTCGAGGGGACAAAGTGTTCCGTTCCGTTCTCCACTTTCCACCGAATTCTAGTGGCATTGCGTGTTGAGTGGCGGGAATTATCTCCTCGATGAAATGGAAAGGGCTAATATAGTTAATATTTTTACATTTTAAGCAAAACATGTTACCGTAAGTATACTTTAAATCTTTTCGCTCTTAGTGATATAATAAAAAAATATTCTTTGTTATTCTTATCATTTATTTTTATTAATAGAAGACAATCCTTAGTTTTTTACACAATTATCAAAAATGATTTTAAGTCCGATTTCTAATGTTTCCTTATTTTTGTTTCATTGCTCGTCTTCGTCTAATCATCTGATCGTGTCTGTGGCCGTGACCAATGGGAATATTCAACAGTATTAAATTTCTTCTCTCCTCGAGACACAGGTATTAAACTAATAATATTAACAGTGTATTACTATACTCACGTTACATAAACATTACAAAATTTATAATTTTGGACACATGAAACAAAAAACTATTTTAAAAAAATTGAGCTTGAAGAAATTTAGTATTTTTAATTTTATTATTTGGGGCTGTTTTAAAACTGTCACAAAAATGTACGAATAGTACTATTAATGAAGAAATATTAGCGACATAACATTTTAATTTATTGGAGTTGCTTGTTATTACATCGATTTTTCGCAGATTTTTTTTCAATTTAAGCAAATCCCGTAAGTTTATTGTCGACAAATGTCTCTGTTTAATGCTTACACGATGAACTAAATATATTTAAACAAATAATTACAAACAAACACATAATGTGAATAACAGCTTTCATTGTATTATCTCACACACGGTGCCAATATAATAATTTATAAACACAGCTATTGTACTGCATACTTACTTACATTAATATTATTACTTATTGTAAAATACACATTTATATTTGTTATCTGAATAACGAGAACAACGCTTTGCAATGTACAATTGTAGCAGAATTGCCCGTATATGCCACATTTACTTACAAAAGTAAATATATTCCGCACAGTATTAATTACAATTTATTATTATAGTAACCTTAATTAAACTATATTTAGAGTTATTAATGATATTACAGCATTTAGCACAAGTTTAATTGCGGTTAAAATGCCTTCACTAAAATATATTAATATTTGTATTAGTGTGTTCGGCTTTTTCTAATTATTTTTGTTTTTCTTTTTCAGAAAAAGCGTCTCGAGGAGGTAAAGTAAAGAAGATCGGAATCACTCACTACACAGACTTTATGATATTTCTAATATATATATATTTATAATTTTAATTTCAAAAAAGTAATATCTTAAATATTATTTCTAAATATAATATGAAACTTTTTTTATCTTCTTTTTAATTTAATTATCTGGCATGTTTAATAATGAATATCATGTAACGTAACGTTGTATTATTTTTTTTATAATATCACACACAGCGTATTTAACTATGACATAAACTTTCATTATTGTATACAATGTGTTTAGGCAAAGAAGGCCAAACAGGCCGAAATCGACCGCAAGCGTGCTGAGGTGCGCAAGCGCATGGAAGAAGCCTCCAAGGCCAAGAAGGCCAAGAAAGGTTTCATGACCCCCGAGAGAAAGAAGAAGCTTAGGGTACGTATCGATTTATACATAACATGAAAAACCATTACCAGTAAAGATGGACTTGCTAAATAAAATTATCTTATAATAGTTGCTCCTGCGTAAGAAAGCCGCTGAGGAACTCAAGAAAGAACAGGAACGTAAAGCAGCTGAAAGGAGGCGCATCATCGAGGAGAGGTGCGGTAAACCCAAGAACACTGAAGATGCAAACGAAGGTAACGGGTTTAGTTTAAGATGGCTTAAATTAAGTTTTTTAATAGTTAAAATTTTCCAAATTTATATTTAGAACTCATCCTTGTATTACAGAAATGCATTACACTAAATATATTCGAATAAATTCCTTAAACCCAACACCTCACCACATGCAATTTTACAGGTCGTCCCATATTATTACATCATTACCCATATAAATGATATATATTAATTATAGATACTATTATGAGGGTTTGCAAAGACTACCACACCCGCATTGCCAAGCTCGAAGATGAAAAATTCGATCTGGAATACGTCGTTAAAAGGAAAGATATGGAGGTAGCGATACGAACTACGGCGGTCCTATATTTTGACGAACTTACAAAACTTACCAAACTTCTTTTTTAACGTTGTGATGTCGAAGTGCGTGTTTTATATATTTTAACTGAAACCGCCCTATCTCTCAAGATAGCCTTTATTCTCTATCGCGCCTTCCTTTTCTAAGCTGTAGTCGTTGAACTGACACGCCAATACTTACATATTACCTATTTAATTTATTAAATTTCTCTTTAAGACTTACACTCTTACTCACTTCCTACATTGTTTATACGCGAGCGTTGACGATGACAGTAGTAGGGACACGGTAAGCTTGTCGTAATAGCGGCAGTAATTCTGGTTGATGTTGTAGCCGCTCTCACGAGCATCATTACCGGTTATCATCAGCGTATCGGCAAGCTCGAGGAGGAGAAGTACGATCACGAGATGGAAGTGGCCCGCAGAGAGCTCGAGGTCTGATCTGGTTTGGGCGAAGCAATTTGTATTACGCTCTTCGTTTGAGTAGTTTAAAAATGTGACTAGTAAATGATAATATTTTGTTTTCACAGCAAACTCATTTTTACCATTTAGGGGGCTGAAAATATATATTTAATCTCTAAATACCTTAACTAATGTGGATAACATATGAAATTAATTCGCTGCATAACATCGTTCCGATATCTCAACGTGCGTTAGTATTGTGACAATTGTAGATACTTCATCGTGTTTTAGTTAACAGTGATTTAAACAGTTGCAAATAGTCTACCTTTAAGATCATGTAGCTTCGCTTACGCTTCAAAACTCCACGAATCTACACTGCCCACAACGTAAGAGACGGACTGTGCTACATTCAAAATTTTTGCTTACCTTAAAATGTGATTATTTTTCTTTAGCGGAACTGCAGACGATATGTCAAATGTACTGGCACAGAATATACAACCTTGAGGGGGATAAATATGAACTAGAACGAGCTATCCAAATTAGGAAAATGGAGGTAAAATGCATATTAGGATTGGGAATGCGTATGACGTGATATGAGTTGATTCTGATTTAGTTGTTACGACATGACATGATAGTTGTACGGCTCACAGCACACATGCACACGTCGCTCCGTCGACAACCGCAGGCCACTCACACAGATGCCCATGCTCATTATGCCGGCTAAATAATCTATCTTTCCTTTTTCTATAGCAATGCTCAAGACAATAATACAGCAGTATTATGACCGCATGTATGTGTGTGAGGGCCAGAAGTGGGATTTGGAACATGAAGTCAGGAAAAGAGATTATGAGGTATTGACCAATACATTATGACCATTGTGAATATCACAGTCATCGATTCTGTAACAAACGTGCGCGTGTGACAGTTCGTGTTGACATTTGATATAATGCTTTGTAAGTTTTCGGTTGTTTGCTGTTGGATTGTAAATAACGGTCGAGGCGCGGGTTAGTGGTGTACTCGTAGAACAGGTATGTGCCTGTGCGTGGTAGAGGATCGCGCGCGGACTTCGCCGGGGTTACCGTGCGGTGCAAAATCGATCTGCCGTGTTCGAAGGTGGCGTCATCCGACATGGTGCTTACACGATTAACTACACTAACGCCAATTAGAGTCATCGGCGTAACAAACACTGCAATCATTTGCCATCGAAATTCGACTTGCATGCCTGCTTAGTAGCCATTCGATCATTAAGGTCATGTCCTCGTTCCATGTGAATATAAAGTTGTTTAAGCTTTAGTCAATTTTAGCTAGTGTATGCGAGGACCTTCTACTGACAGAGTTGCGCGACAGAAGCGTGTACTCGTAAATAGCTTCCGTTACCGCATGACATAGAAAAAATATCATTAACGAAAAGCTTCAAAGTCCCAATTAATTATTCCCTAATAGTATGGCACTTTAATATATTCGATAACGATGGATCGAGTACCTACCAACCGTCGCTGCATTTGACCGTGTGATGCTTCATGTGTGGCGAGCTTAGTGGCCTTACTGAATTTTCTCTTTTTTTAGACAATTAGTAGAGAACCGATAAATAAAATTGGAACGATAGACTAGTTCCTTTATTGGCACACGCAAGTGCATAGTGTAAGTCAAACTTCTTGTTCCAAATCTCCAACAATTCATGTATGTGCCGTTACATCCGCGCGAACTGTTTTGCGTGTTTAGTGAGAAATATATGACTTCTTACTTTTGTGACACCCGAATATTATTAATAGTTGCTCGTCGAGTGTTAAAATTGAAAGTGCCATGCTGTGGTCGATGATCCTTCCCTATCCTGTCTATTCCGAGGTAGTGGCGCCCTCACTTGGATATATGTTCTCCATCTTTTTTAAGGCATAGTACGAATTCAAGACAACACATATCACATATTCATATACTACATATTTAGCTCGATCGATTTTGCACTGACACTTCAACATACACAGCGACGAAGTATTCAGTAGAATGTGTGATAAATAGATATTTATATAAATATTACAATACTGTAAAGTGGAAAAAAATTGTATATCAGTTTTGCGCTCAATATATTACAACTTCGATGATCGATTAACAAATTATATTTGACGAGATCAAAAGCTCTATAGCTTTTAAATGAATGATTAAAACCTTAATCTCAATAGAAAAATATTTTCAAAATTCTAAATGAAATCATAATAAATGTGATTATGCAACTGATGTGATTCGTAACAACTGATAATTCTTCTAACTATTCCAAGCTGTATTCGGAAATCCTTTCGTATTAAGACATCGAAGAGGTAGAATATTAGCGCTATGTGTTTGCACTTGTAATATATTCTGCACACAGTCTTATGTGTAGGTGTGAATAGGTGCTGTAAGAGACCAGCAACCAGCACAGGGCACAGAAATAGATTTGCACGACGCAAAACTATTAGGTCATATATTATGATGTTAATGTGAAGAACCATGTCAGCTTAGATACATCAGATATAGAAGATACCTTATGGATAATAAAAGACAGTTGATGGAAATTGTTCGGCAGCTCGCAAATAACCCTGCCTAATCTACGCCCAATTCTACCTATCTTGTTCTGTGCTTCTTTTGTATTAATTTCTTTTTCACCGCAATTGTTAATAGATAACTAATTGCCCTCTTTAAGGCTTACTTTCTCGTTGTTTTGCTTTCAATGTTTTCTTTTTCTTATTCTGCATGTTTATAGTTTATA
>DWLH01000638.1:0-17936 GCA_018249795.1 Heliconius telesiphe telesiphe
CAAAAGGCTATCCGTAGTATTTAGTACCTTGATGGAGTTTGAACATTTAATTATGCAAAAGGTTTCTGTTTTCATGTTTGCTGTAATGAAGACTGACATTTTTGTTCTATAAATCTAATACAATAATATATTCGAAAGGTTGAGTATTAAGTACAGTTATTTAATATTGTTAATATATTTTAAAAAAATATCTCGAGTGAATAATTTTGACTTTAAATAAATAGTACTTCTAGTAGCTGGTGACGAGGCAAAGCGCAGCGTTGAGTTTCGCCACTTAACTCGGAATGCCTCCATAATTCGGCGAAAAATGGTGATCGGAATTTTATCAAAACTAGGTTCCCAAGTTGTCTACTCTGCTATGTATAACTTTTATAATAAGTGTTATGTAAATGTGTGACGCTATATTTGCATCCATACAGTACGTCCAAACCAATATAAAAATCGAGCCATGACTTTTTTTAACTATCCAAGTAACCAGCCACTAAACGTATAATAAAAGAGTGTCTGAACACTAGGTCACTCTGCCTACCCTGCTATATGGAGGATACAGAGTGTAGCTGATTATCAAGAATCCAAATTAAAATACCGTCACTCATTATACAACATTAAAAACATTTATATTCTTTTCACAATTTTCAGCATTGGATTTATATAGGATAAAGCGTTTATGCTACACAGTAACAGTATTACGTACACAAATAGAATCACCGACAATCATGTACAGAGATCACGTCGCTGGACGAGAGGTATGACCCAATCAATTATTACACTCGCGTACAGATTCTGCAATGTGAAATGCAAAAAAGTTTAATGTCGGATAAAGAAGTTACCGTTATTCTCGTTGCATTTTAATTTTCTTATTGCAGCAGATTTTGACGATGAATAATTATTATATATTATTACGTGGCGTGGCGTGTCGTGGGGCAGAGGCACAAGGGTGCGACTGTAACGTGACGGTTGTGAGTTTGATCCCCGCCTGAGGAAATTAATTATTATTTATTAATATTTTCATTTCCTCGCTCTGGCACCGAGGTAAAAGCCCGGCGTTGAGTTCCGCCACTCAACACGTAATGCCTCGAAAATTCGGCGGAAAGTGGGGAACGGAGTGTCTTAACTTTAGGTTCCCTCTGCCTACACTGCGGTATGCGAGTGAAGCTGATTTGATTTGATTTTTTATAATACTGTAATTTGCTACTTTATAGTATAATATTATTTTTTCGATAAGCACCTAAGTAAATATTTTCAAGGGTTTTTATTATCTCACGCTTTAATATAAACTTAGTAAAAATATATTATGTCTATTGAATTCTATTATTTTATTTGTATAGGAAAATTTTCTTACGAGTAGCAAGCATGTATTTAAATTTAAGCAATTAACTTTTTCCCCTAACCCTCGACGCAAAAGCAGGAGTTCTAAGTTTCACGTGTCTGTCTGTCTGTGTGTGGCACTGTACCTCTTAAATTAATAAACCGATTTGAATCTGTTTTCTTTTTATTTTTATCGAAAGCCTTATTCATCGCATTGGTTCTTAGCTTAGCATTTTTATTGAAAATAGGATTAGTAGTTTAAGAGATATAAGCACTTTGCCAAAATGAAGAAGTAATATTTTTGGTCGGGGGATTTTAAGATTTTAAATTTTCATTTTAATTTTGCTATACCTTCATACTATACTAATAGTCCATTATAGCCGGGGAAGAAACCACGATAACATGAAAAAATCAGTAAAGAGCGCCGGCCGTTTATTTGGGATCTACTAAAAAAACTTTTCTGTTAATGAATGAATAAACTGTGGAATGCAATGTTGTCTTTTAATTATTAAAACTTTAAATTATGCCCTTAAATTATTTATTACGCTACATTATCGGGTATATCGTATTTAAACGTCGTTCAATTCGTTGTTTATGTTACAATTATTAATAGTAAATGGAAATTAAGTAAATCATAGCTGGACGTTTAATTTTAAATATATTTTACATTCTTGAATAATAATGTCGACCACGAAATCATAAATTTCTTACCTTCATTCCTGAGGACAATGAAATTACATATAATCAATAACATTGTCAATCCAGTCCAGAGACCAGAGGCCAGTAGTCGTGTAGAGCTCAAGTGCAACTATAAACGCGGCTAGTTGTGGGAGCGATCCCCAGTTCAGGAAATGAAGTATTAACTAAAATTTATATATTCATTTCGTCGCTCTGGTGTCGAGGCACAGCGCGGCGTTGAATTCCGCCACTCAACACGCAACACCTCCAGAATTCGGCGGAAAATGGGAAATGGGATATCTTAACACTAGATTCCCTCTGCTTACCCTGCAGTTTACGGAATGCAACGTAAAGCTGTTGGTATACAGTGTTTTTTTCATCACCACTTTAAATGAAACCACAGTTTTAACTACTTAATAAAAGCCTTATACAATTAAAGCAAAATAGATTTTTTCAAATAAGTTAAATTATAAAATTATAGCAGACACAAATGGCTACTCATTCACGAAATCGAGTCGTAGATAGTCGCGGTTAAGTTGAACGTTGTTTAAGGTAAATGCGTAAAATAGAACGGTAGATATCCTTTTCTCGTTCTGGTATGTTTTAATGAATGAAAGTGACAGATCGACATCGCTTAGTAGTATTTTTTGTAATAGTAAGCTAGATCTAGATCCCAGACCCCCCAGACCTGAGTAATTTTAGCAAAGCTGGAATTTTTAGAATTATTAGTCCAATACGTAGTGAGGACGATATGCGTACTCACTAACTTGAAAGTGGGGACCTTTCAGACGTAGCTCAAACTAAAGGTACCTTAAACCCATGCCCACCTACGTTAAAGTAAAAAGGCTTGTATTTAAGTATGTTATTAAAAATATTGTAAAAAATATATATATAGCATTATTAGACAAAGTATTAACTACCTAATATTAATCCTTACTATTAGTCTTTATAAAATTTAAAGTTCAAAGACAAAGAAGAAGTTATTAGGCGTAGTGCACAATATAGGGCGAACGAGTTACGTTTTTTAGATGTAGAAAGCGATCTAATAGCCTGCGGCAATCACCGGCTAAAACCTATTTCCCATTTCGTGGGAGAAAAAGCTATTTGATGTTCTTTATTACAAAACATAACACTTTTAGTTCTATAATTTATTTCTAATCTAGACCAAACTTTATATTTTGAAAGTAAGTAGAGTATATTTGTATATATTATAAATGTATATAGGATATTTATATTAAGATGTGCATTAACAGCTGTAAAAAATGATAAAAATACAGTGTTAATTGATTTAAGATATCAGTAAAAAAATATGTATTTGTATAAATATTATAACTCAGAGTTTACTTATTCAAAGGTTGGACTTCAAATTATAGATGTATTTTCAAATCCCACCCGTGTAAGTATACAATACTGTCATAATACTTGTCTGAGGAAATATATAACGCCATTTAAAAAAAAAATATTTTATAACTTTTCTGACTCAACGTGTATTGTTACCCGACTGCGCGATGGAAAGGAGGGTAATGTATTTATTAGCCTGAGTATATATATATGTTCATGTGTGTGCGAGTGTGTTTGTGCTTTGACCAATTTTAATTATTTTTACATTCATTGATTTGCCTTAAGCCTGTAAGTGTCATTCAATACATGACATTAATAAAAATTGACGACAGCGACAACCATTAAAGTTGTCAAAATAAAAAAAAAAAGTACGTCAAGTGGGATATCGTTGAATAAGTAGGAAAAAACAAGGGCAATAATCCTTGGGGTCAATTCTTTAAACAATTAAATGGGTCCCGACTGTTAATCCTAATGAAATATTGGGCTTATTTATTTCGTTTCAGTTTTATACAGTTGGATTTAAAATTTCGTTGAGTTTCTTGCCGGCTCTTCTCAGCAGGAACGCCTTAAAATCCTTTAGGTAGTTTTTTTTATATGTTCATTCGACTATTCAAACGTGTTTACAATAGTATATTTAAATAAAGAATACTTAGAATTTGAATTTATATAATTTTTTAAAAAATATCTAGCTTACCTGCCATATTATTTACATACCCGCACAACTTGAATGCTTAAACTTCCAATCTAAATTGCAATATACAAAACAATGCATTTTAAATTAGAGATAAATTTTAGACTGCATAGTTATTTCAATTTTAAGCAACTAGTAATGTCATGAAAATACATTTTCATAAATGAATCTCAAATTAAAATTAATTCATTCTAAGCGCTGTAATGTTTAAGCCGATTAGAAGATGCGCTCACTTTGTGAATCACATAACTTGCAGCTTCCGTCTACCGCTACTTCATATTAATTGAAATAGAAAATAGCTTATTAAGAGATGTATTAAAAAATATAGTTAACAAACTCAGTTTTTTACTTTTTGAGGCCGTCGTTGGGACAAGAGTGTGACTGTAACGCGACGGTTGTGCGTTGCTTGTCTTGTCCTCACTCGAGGAAATGAAATATTGATTTAAATTTATATTTCCTATTCTTCGCTCTGGTGTGGAGGCAAAAAGCGGCGTTGAATTCCGCAACTCAACATGCAATATCTCCAAAATTCAGCGGAAAGTTGGGAACCGAGTGTCTTAACACTAGGTTTTTCAGGGTTCCTTACTTTTTAAGGAAAAAAGGAACCCTTTTAAGATTACTTTCTTGTCCACTAATCTGTCTGTCTGTCTGTCAAGAGCCTTTATCTCAGGAACTCCTGGAGATGTTGAGTTGAAATTCAAGCCACATACTTAGATCTATGGTCGTTTGATTTCTGGAAAAAAATGTATTTCTACATTTACTTAAAAAAAAGGTTTGGCTATGAACGCGTATTTCGACACGATAAAAAGAATCAAATGTAATAGGGTACTTCCAGTTGACCTAGAATTATAAAATTTGGCATCTAGCATCTACAAGTAGTGCTAGTTCAGGAAAAAAACTATAGATATGTGGATAAATCTTAAAAAATAATAGCCTATAAAAATTAGCCATATTAAAAGGGGGAAAAATTTAGTATTAAAGCCGCTAGTTCAAGTAAGGTATCTGATGAAAGAGTTCTTTCTAAGTTAAGTCTGAATATCTAAGTAAAGTCTGAACATCTCGAGACCTCCAATTTTTATACTGAACCTCGCCAAAGACTCGCGCTTGTCCGATTTTTTAGGATGTCGTGGCGCAGGGCCACACGAGTATGACTGTAACGCTATCGTTGCGGGTTCGATCTCCATTCGAGGTAATGAATTTATATTTTTTACTATTTAATTTATATTATTTATTTCGGGCGTAGCCGTACGGGGGCCGCTACGCCCGCTTGAAACATACGAATGTTTATTTAAGTGTATTTAAGAAAAACCAGGCAAAGGCAAGTCTGACTTGCCCACCGAGGATTCTGTACTAACTTAAGGATTTTGATTGGGAAATACCTTGAAGGTTTTGGTGACGCGGCGAATAAAGTTAAGTTTACACATACACATATACACTTATTTAGTATGAAAGGAACTGTAAATATAAGCTTTAATTATTGTTTTCTATGAAATACTAACAAATTTTTACTTTTAGGAAATTTTCCTTTATTTGTATTGTAAGATTTTTTCTTAGGTTATATCTTTTAGATTATTTTTTATCTTTATTATTTCTAAGATTATATCTTATTTTGTCCTAAATTTCATAAGTTTACGACATAGTACACCATAGATTTTGATTGCGCGGCAAATTTCATACCAAATGAAGCAAAAACGATACATAAATGCTCATGTCTTATATTAGAAGCCTCGTATTAGAAGCTTAATTTGTATGTTGCAAGGCTGAATATCTGATATTATTTTTAGATTGATACCTCAACTCAATCTCAAGTAAAGTGGTCTTGACAAACGGACAACAAAATTATCGTATAAGGGTTCCGTATGTTATTTCTTTTTAAGTATAGAACCCTAAAAATGGATTTTAGATTGGTTATACATTAAATAAATCGTAATTTAAGTGTTTTGGGAATTCATTTGTTATTTCACATCTGTTTAGGTAAACAGTAACTGCGCGCAAACTGCAAACGTAGTGTTTGCCACATAAATTTCGATTCCGCAATAATTCCGGGCTTAAACTTAAATTATATATTGCTCCACAAATATATAGAGATAGAAAAAATCTTGAGATTATATGATTGTAAAATAGACAAAGATTTGAAGATTTAGATAACTGTCATTGAGAATTTTCAAAATAATGAAATAAAGATTTGATAATTTTGAAGCCGGCGTCGAATGAAACAAAAAGGCTTAATAGTTCGATATTGCAGTAAGGTTGTTGTACCATTAGCTTGAAATTATAAAATCTTTTTAAACTATTTTTTTTAACAAAATCAAAGTACTAATTTATCCTTGAATGTATATGTCTTTTAAATAATGTATATTCTTTCAAATAAAAAAAGAATCATCGGAATCGGCTGGCGTGATATTGAGTTATTCATCCATTTATCGCGCACATATCTAATGCATATTTGGTTTGGTTCTTTAATTATGGCGTTCCGAGCGTGCCAATAGAGCATATATCACTTCGCCAGATGCGTATTTAACACTTATGTAACATTCTCATAGATACCATTGTCAGAAATGGACCAAAAAAAAAGTGGCACCATACGGAAAGTACTAGTTTTCAAATAAAGTTCATCAAAATCAGTTTACCCAGTCAAAAGTTATGAGGTAACAAACATAAAAAAAATACAGTCGAATTGATAACCTCTTACAGAAATCGGTTAAAAATATTTGCAGAACCGATAAAACAAAGTGGAAAATAACGGTCTTGTCAAAACATTTAATGTATCTAACATTTCAGTGCTCAGGTGTTCCCCGTACATGGTGGCGAAACCACTAACTTTTCACTTAAGCGTCTGTTGTATTATAAGTTGAGTCAAAATGCTGCCTGGAGGATTTGATATTTACAGGAATTTTGTTGTGGAAGTCATAAAACTTAATAATTTTCTACAGATGATAATATTTCTACACTATAATGAAACAGAGAATAAAATAATAGGCACATTTTTAACTGTTACATTATATTTTAAGAAAATATCACATACAATACATAGTAATTAAAATTTTGAGGCCATCGTGGCGCAGGCGTGCTAATGTAAGCGTGATGTGGATTCGATTCTCATATGGGGATAAAATATTTAATATTTTAATTTCCTTGCTCTGCTAATGAGGCAAAGTGCAGCATTGAGTTCCGCCGTTTATGAATAAATATAACAAATGAAAAAATATTTAAAAATAACATATGTATATACATAACCATCTCCATCAATACGCAGCTACATGATGTGGACTTTTAAAAATCAAAATTTGCATTTTGCATTGGAAATTCAAATATTATTTTTATCTAGCTAAAAATATTTTATGTTGGTACAATATATCGAATATATAATACTCATATCGAATTAAATTTAATACGTAATATAATTACATATAATTTTATTATATGAGATATTTATACCATATATGGTGGTCTCGAGTATTTACTATCTCAGGAATGAGTTGTAGGTTTGATTTCCACTATAAGAAATGAAATTTCTCGTTCTGGTAATAAGACAAAGCGCGGCGTTGAGTTCCACCACTCAATGCCTCTAGAATTCGAACGAAAGTGGGAAGTGAAAGTGTCTTAATGGGAACGGAGTATTTTAGCACTAGGTTTCTAGATTCCCTCTTCCTAACATGCAGAATTCAGTGTGAATAAAAAAAAGTGCTTACTAGTGCTTCGCTCGCTCGCGTTGAATACACAGTTATGACAAATTTGAGTCGTCCCTTTTTAACTAAATGTTTACTAAAATAGTACTATTTTATCGAAATATTAAAAGAAAAAACATATAAATTGATCTAAAATATACATAGACTTTTTTCAGTGGTTCGATAAGAAAGGTACAAAAATATAAATTAATACAACACATAGATATAAAATTTATGAATGAAAACGGTTTCAAAATCGATTTCAGGCTTGTGATATGGGTTACGTACGGGATACGAGATACAGCTTATAAATACGGGCCTTAATTATCTTACACTAACAAAATTTGTCATCGTTTAAATTAAAATAAGTAATTAATTTTTAGGGTTCCGTACCTTTTAAGGAAAAAAGGAACCTTTATAAGATTTGCTTTTTGTCCGTCCGTCTGTATGCCTGTCACGTATTTCGAGACTATCAAACGAATCAAAATTTATAGGGTACTTCCGGTTGACCTAGAATTATGAAATTTTGGCTGCTAGCATCTACAGGTAGTACTAGAATAGGAAAACTATACATTTGTGGTTAAATCCTAAAAAATAATAGCCTTAAAAGGGGGCAAAAATTGGCCGCTAGTTCAAGTGAGGTATCAGATGATAGGGCTCTGGCTAAGCTAAGCCTGAATTTCAGAAAAAGCTCAAGACCTCCAATTTTTTACGGAACTCTCGGTTAAGTTAAAAAATGTTACACGCGCTTGTCCGGATTTTTTAAATATTAATGCATGCATTAATTGATAAAATTGGGACCCGTGAAAATGGACTTGGCGTTTGTATATTCAAATCCTACTCAGGTAGGCTTCCACTAAATTGTGGCATATAACTTATATAATATCTAAATCGATTTCGTGGAGGAAGGAGCTACAAATAGCTACATGGAATGTAAGAGGAGGGATGGGAGAAAATAAATGATAGAGAGAATGATAGAGATTTGGATGTCGTTTGTATGACTGAGACCAAGCGAAAAGACAATGACACGACCGATTTGCCAGGCAGTCGGGTCGCTTTCTGGGCCGGCGTACCAGTTATTGTCCTCTCGATTGGTTAGTGCAGCGGTTGAATACAAGGCGATCAACCCGAGACTGCTATGGGTTCGCTTGAAGCTGGGGTTAACAAGTGTTCTTATTAGTGGTGTATGCGCAAGTATCCTCAGCTCCATTAGGCGAACTCGAAGAGTTGTGGGAGAGTGTCAGGGATGTTCTAGGTACCGTTAGAGGGAATGAAAAATTAATAATATGTGGCGATTTGAACGGATGGATCAGAACTGCGCGGAGTGAGGGAGTGCTAGGTCAGTATGGTGACAAGAAAATAAATGAAGCTGGAAAGCTTATATTAGAAATTTGCAAGGAAAGGAATTTGTTTGTGGCAAACACTATGTTTGACCACAAATAAATTCACATGTATACATGGAAGCGAACGGAAGGGAAAAGTATTATTGATTTAATCCTAGGGGATCAGCGTATTCAAAGTGAAGACCCACCGACTAGAAATGAATATCAAGAAAGAGTTTCCAAAAAGCTAGATAGCAGTGAATCTGGAAATGGAAATATTGAAGTATGCTGGCAGAACCTTAGGGATTGTATGAAGGAAGCAGCGATAGGGGTATGTGGTAAAGGGAAAAGAGGCTTTAGCAAAAAGCGTGACGAATGGTGGGATGATGAAGTGCAAGATGCTGTAGAAAGAAAGAATGGCATGGCAGGATTATAAAGCCTCTGGTAAAGATAAAAGTATGAGAGAGATAAAAAAGAAAGAGTATAAGCTGCAAAAGCACCAGACGAAAGTACTGATAAAGATGAAGCGTGAAAAGGCAGAGAATGAAAGAGATGAGAGGTTAACAAACAACTTCAGGGAGAATACGAAGCTTTTCTGGCGAGAAGTTAGTGTTTCTCGAGGTTGCTCGCTAACCTGTAGAATGAGAGGGGTGCTTTCGAAGGACGGTGAATTTCTAACAGAACAACCACACGTTTTGCAGCGATGGGCGGAATTTTACAAGGAGATGTATGAATGTGATGACGCCTCAGTCTCAAGTAACAGCGAAACGCTGAGCAACGCACCTGTAGCTCCTCTGGTGTTGCAGGGGCCGTGGGCGGCGGTAATCACTTACCATCAGGTGACCCGCACGCTCGTTTGCCTTGTCTTATTCCATAAAAAAAAAAGCTGATGGTGAAATCAGTGTAATAGTTGAGAGTGCAATACGAAGTCTGAAATGTGGTAAGTCAGCGGGAGCAGATGGAGCTACTGCCGAGATGATCAAATATGGTGGGCCACGCGTCTTGGACTTGTTCTGGTTTTTGTGCAATTTATGCTGGAAATCAGGGGAGGTCCCAGACAATTGGCGAGGTGCGGTCATCGTGCCTTTGTATAAAGTCAAAGGTTCACAGATAGACTGCGCAAGCCTTAGGGCTATCAGTTTGATTAGCTTAGGTAATAAAGTTTATGCTCAAGTTTTAGCGATAAGAATGCAAGAGGGATCTGAAAGGCTGTTGTAGGAGGCCCAAGGAGGCTTTAGATCTGGAAGAGGGTGTATGGATTAGATCATTTCCCTCCGCATGATCACGGCAAAATTTTTGGCCGTTACCTAAAAATTTTTCTGTGCTTTTGTGGACTTGGAAAAGGCGTTTGACAGAGTTGTAAGAGCGAAATTATGGGAGATACTACTCCGGTACAATGTGAGCGGACCCTTGCTGCAGGCTGTAAAGTCTCTTTACAGAGATCACTCAGCCTGTGTGGGAGTAGAAGCTGGCACGTCGCCCTGGTTTGACATCCGATCGGGTGTTAAGCAAGGTTGCTCCATATCAGCTTGGTTGTTCAATTTGTATTTGGATAGCTGTCTCCAAGGAGTGAAACAAAGTGAAATGGGAGTGAAAGTAGGTGACCTGAATGTGAATTGCCTGCTTTACGCAGATGATGCAGTGCTTATTGCATCATCAGAATGCGAGTTACCGTCTAAGGTCTAAGCCTAAACGCAAAAAAGCAAAGGTTCTGATTTTTGAAAGAGATGAAGAAAGGACGGATTGCAATATCAGTGTATATGGTAAGATATTAGAACAAGTGAATGAAGTGGTATACTTGGGAAGTATGTTCTGTAGAGATGGAAGATACGAGATGGATGTGGATAGGCGTATTACTGCCGGTAACAAGGTTAACGGAGCCTTAGCTGCATTGATGAGACGGCGAAACGTTAGCACAGCTGCGCGTTTGGCCGTACACAGTTTTGGTACCGACTCTGTTATACGGCAGCGAAACGTGGGTATTACAGAAGAAGAATGAAAGAAAGATGAATGCTATGGAGATGCGATCTCTTCGTAGGATATGCGGAGTCAGCTTAGCTAATCGAATCCGCAATGAACGGTACACGGAATGGCAGGTACTAGCGAGGATGTTACGGTGAGAATGAAGAAGAACGTGCTCAGCTAGTTTGGTCACGTCGAATGAATGATTGATGAAAGAATGGCAAAAAAGATTTATGATGGAAAAGTGAGCGGTAAGAGAGGTAGGGGGAGACCTCGGTTGACCTTCGAAAACACAGTATCGAAGATACTGGAGAAAGCTCACGTAAAAAGCATGAGGACCCCCCGAAGGGCATGTATGAAGAGGTTGATGACAGTGGACGAGGCGAAAGAGGTATGTAGAGACCGTAGCGTTTGGCGCTCCGTTCTCTCTGACTACCCCGCTAGGGATAAAGCGTGTTTAGTTTTTTTTCGTCGATAAAATGTGCTACTGTAAATTTACTACATTTTTGCAATTAACAATAACCTTTGAACTGGAATAAAGCTGCAGTTGCTGTTTCCAACAATGATAAGGACTGTAAAGCTGAAACTATCTGCCATAATTGAATATTTACAACCAACAACAATAAATAGACTATTTATTTTTAATATCACTTGCTTCCCAATAGCGGCTTCACCCGCAAAATCATGAAACTATTCTTGTTTTTTATTATATACATGTATAATCTGTAGTATTAATATGAAAGTGTTTTTAGGTTAAATTATCGTAACTTTCATAAGAATTTTAGATTGTTTTGGAAATTAATAAGTATAACTTAAGACACTTTACACATTAATACACTCTCGTCCTCAACTTTCCAGAAGATTAAGTAGAATCTAGAAGAATTGAGTGTTGAGTAGCGGAACTTAACTTGTTGCCAGAGCGAGGAAATTAAATTAACTAATGTTTCATTTCCTCGAGTGAGAATCGAACTCATAACCTGTCGAGTTGCACATTCATGTCCCTGCACCATGACTGGCAGAAGCACATCCCGCACACAGCAGAGTAGGCAGGGGGAACGCAGGGATAAGACTCTATTCTCCGCCACGCCTCTACATACATAAACCAGAACCAGAATAAAACAAAAGAAAGTACTTAACTATTATATAACCAAGAAATTTAAAAATCTAACTATCTACCCAGATAAGCGAAGACCAAAGAAAAATATGAATTAATAAATTATTTTTTAACAAAATAAGACCGACTTCAAACAACGAACTAAAAAGTAAGAAATAATTTAACATAAAGTAAACCTTACTTTGATTTTGTTAAACAAAAGTAATTAAAAAAAGATTTTATTATTTTGAAGTCATTTCACTGTATTTCGTTAACGGTGGTATTTGTAAATGATTACCAAATACCTAGAGTTTCTAGAGATCGTTATCGAAAAATATATATCATCTTCATCAGTTTCTGTGTACTCTTTTACACCTTTTGTTTCATTATTAATTTTTTAGTAGGGATTCCTAATATTTTCTAGAAATAAATATAGCCTATGTTACTCAGTGATAAAGTAAAATTTAAATGGTGTAAGAATTTTTAAAATCGGTTCAGTGGTTTCCATGTTTATCCCCTATAAACATACACAGACAATTTTTTTCTCTTTATATAATAGTGTAGATTACATAAGTCTATTAATATCTTGTATATTATTGTAAAGAGATACATAAAATTAGCTAAATCTTTTTTTTTTCAGTTTTACGCTGTATCCCGCACACATCAGGGTAGGCAGAGGGAACCTAGTGTAAGACACTCCGTTCCCCACTTTCTGCCGAATTCTGGAGGCATTGCGTGTTGAGGGGCAGAACTCAACGCCGCGCTTAACCTCGACACCAGAGCGAAGAAATGAAAATATAAATGTAAATAAATATTTCATCTCCTCGAGTGGGGATCGAACCCACAACCAGTCGATTTACAGGCACTCTTTGTGCCCCTGCGCCAGGACTGGCCCCAAATCAATCAATCTTTTAATTAAATCTTTTAATTAAAAAATATAAATGTTTCATTACTTTTTTTCATTTATTTCTGTTTATCTTATTCTTTTATATTTATTTAGGGACAAATCAATAAATAAAGTACTGTGCATAAAATATCACACATTAAATGTCGAAAATCTTTGTAGACAAGCAGTTGCGACGATTCCCTTACTTATTCAACAGATGCCTCGCATGCCGCGGATTTTGTTCGCGAAATATTTAATTACTTACTCGCTTCAATGTGGATTAGCAGTCTTTTAAAACCTTTAGACATTAAGGGATATTTTCCAAATATTTTTTAATTAAATTATTACGTAATAATTGATTTTTTAAATATTTGGAAAATATTTTAAAATGTAAAATCTACTGGTTGTGGGTTCGCTCCCCATTCGAGGAAATAAAATATTTATTTACATTTATATTTTCGTTTCTTCGCTCTGAATTCTCTTTCAGAATTCGGCGGAAAGTGGCGAACGGAGTGTCTAACACTAGGTTCTCTCAGCCTAACCTGTAATGTGCGGGATACAGCGTGAACCTGTAATTTTTTCTAATTTTCGTCACTCAATAATATGGAACATAAAATAATTTTTATATATTAATTTAAAACATAATTAAATAAACCATCGCAAAACTACATTCAATAAATGGTAAAAAATAATTAACTAAGAAATGACAAATGCTTAGACTTCTTAGAAAAATATTAGAAAACCACATTTGAAACCATTGTGGGGCAGGTTCTGACTGTAAACGCGGCGGTAATGGATTTGATCCTTTTTGTGATCCACATTGTGTTATTGAGGACCATTTCTTCACACGCAATGTCTCTATAATATAGCAGAAAATGGGAACGGGAACGGAGTGTCTTAACACTCGATTCGCTCTGATTATCCTGCTAAGTGAGATAGAATGTGAAGCTGCTACTGTAGTAAAAGTTCCCAATAAAATATCTTATAATTTAATGTCATAAAAAATATACTATGTGAATCATAACTATGTCTGAATTTCCAACGTATATTTTATCTCAATAATTGTTAAAATAATTGACATACTCGTACTGCTGAAAACGGCTTTTTTTAACTATTAGTTAATTGAAGTAAGTAAGTGATATTTTTTTTCATTTTGGGCGAAATTTTTAATAATATATGTACGCTGGCAACTGTCAAACGTATTTTTTTTCTATCTTATAATATAAAATAATAAAACAAATGTTAAATAATACAAAACGATAATGGTAAGAAATAATATGTTATGGAGCAACAAAATTAAAATAAATATTATTGAAAGACGGCACAAGTGCCAGTTATAAAGAAAGCACTAATCAGAAAGCCAAATACAAGGAAGACGGATTGCCAGGAGGACCAATGCACTCCCAACAACAGGGACAAAGAGGTTTCTCGTCGAATCGACAGCCGCCGTTGTTAGAAGACGATTATCGCACTACGCCTACGCCGTCTACGCCGTCAGATAGGGTGCGGATTATTCAGCGTCGCCACCTGAATGCATGCGCACGCAGTTGAATACTACCAATAACAACATTTTCGACAATCAGTCACAATGAAGAAGAGTCGCAAGGTAACATTGAGTTGTCTGTGAGTGCCCAGGATGATGAGCGATCGAGGAGAAGCTTGAAAGATTTGATTTTGGAGTATGTTTCTATACCGATAAATCTCAGACCAAAATTACCTCGTTTGCCTACGCATGACGAATATGCAGACGTAACATAGCACTAATGAGGACTCTACATCAAAACCTTTTAAGCATAATCATTGACCGAGGATGATGTGATTTGTGGCAGAAGCATTTGCTGGAACAAATTTAAAATCTAGTGAATATATGGCTAACGTCACAGATCGTATTGACTTTTTAAAACAAAATCTTTATGCATTGGCAAAACGCATTTGAAGATATAGAGAACAGTGGGATCGATACAACCAAAATAGTACCTTCCAAAAAACCAACGGAGTGTATACAGGAAATGGGAACGTTTTGGGGATAGTGTAGTTAATCGTGAGGTACAGGTGCTACTACTGACTTTTGGCGTAGTATATGTTCGGCTCCTGTTGACTACACTGAGGGTGATTGGTTTAACGTTGTTGCGAAAAAATGTGAAAATATATCACCAATGACACCAATAAAAATAAGAGTAACTGACGAAGTATGCAATCCGTTCTGCTAGTAACTGGAAATGCCCTGGGCCAGACGGATTGCACAATTACTGGCTTAAGTGATTCCGCAGTTCACATTCGGTTTTCGCAACACAATTCCAGGATTGATTGATTGATTTCTCTTGACTCTGGATCGTTACTAACATTTTTGACAACTGTAATGAGACTGTATATCCCGCATAAGTGTGGATTTTTAAAAGTCAAAAACCTCCTTAACCACAAGGTATACAGTCTTAGAGAATATTTTCTTAAGATTGATATGGATATGCACAAGGATGTGGGAACAGTTGACAAAGGCCTTACTCCTCTTTCCTTGGGCAAAGAAAACTGACAAAGGCCTGTAGTACTTGCTACTTCTGTTCGTATGGCTGAATGGAAATGCAGGGAGCTGTATGGTAGATTTCATAGAGCCCTAGTGGGCCCGGACATATTGACAAGAATATACATAAAAAATATTCGGGCGAATTGGGAATATCGGGGGATATTCCCAATTCGCCCGAATATTTTTTTAGTAGCATTTTTTTTGACGTCGGTTTAAAATGAGAGCATCTTCTTTGAAGTTGGTTAAAAAGAAATGCAACTATAAGGAATCTTAGTTCTGACACCAATTTTTTTTTTTTTTTTCTTGTACCTATTACAGATATTTATTATTATTTTTTACCAAAATAGAAAACAAACGTGTCCAATTTCAACCGGATCCCATAGTCAGAACCTAACTATATTTTTTTTTTTTATGTTTGTTATCTCAGAACTGTTGACTGGGTAAACCGATTTTAATGTTTTTTTTATTTGAAAGCTAGTGCTTCTGACAATACTATCTATGAGAAAATCACATAAGTCTTAAATTTGCATTATTTGTATGTGCGCGACAAATGGACGGATTACTCAATATCACGCTAACCTTTGCCCCCTTTTTAAGGTTATAATTTTTTAAGATTTAAGCACAAATGTATAGTTTTCAGTTTTTTCCTGAACTAGTTCTTAAAAAAAACTAATTACAGCATCTACATGCTAGCTACTAAATGTCATAATTTTAGGTGTACTGGAAGAACCCTATTAATTTTGATTCCCTTTATAGTGTCGAAATACGCGTTTTTTGATATTTAAGGCTATTATTTTTTAAGATTTAACAACAAATGTACAGTTTTTCTGAACAAGTGTTACATGTAGATGCTAGCCGCCAGATTTCACAATTCCAGGTTAACCAGGAGTACCCTATGAATTTTAATTCCCTTGATAGTGTCGAAATATTCGTTTTTTGCGATATAAACGGCCATATTTTTTTTTTAGTAAATATATTATAGAAATAACTTTATTTTCAGTAAATCACGGGGCCGTAGATATGAGTATATGGTTAGAATTTCAACTTAATATGTCCAAGCGTTCCTGAGATAAAGTCTCTTGTCAGACAGAAAACAGACAGACAGAGAGACAGACAGACGGACGGACAACAAAGCGATCGTATAAGGTTTCCTATTTTCCTTAAAAGATATGGAACCCTAATGAAAAGAAATACATATGATTACAAACGCTACGGACTATGAGTCTATAGTATAATGGCCTAAGATCCCATTGCATAAATCTGTAGGGATCAGTAATTCTAATAAAACTTATATTTGACAATGATACATGATAGTAGAATAGATTACACTAGGGTTGTCTAAAAGACGTAACGATGTAACTATTACAGATATTTATATTTTTTACCAAAATAGAAAACAAACGTGTCCACTTTCAACCGGATCACATAGTCAGAACCTAACTATTTTTTTTTGTTTTATTTTTTTAATGTTTGTAATCTCAGAGCTGTTGACTGGGTAAACCGATTTTAATGATTTTTTTTATTTGAAAGCTAGTGCTTCTGACAATACTATCTATGAGAAAATCACATAATAACCGATTCCGATGATTCTTTTTTTATTTGAAAGAATACACTTCAAGTATAAAAAAAACGTATTGTTACAAAAATATATAGGTACAATAAATAATTAGCTTAATGTATCAATGCTCAAAGTATAATATTATGAATATTAAGTATCAACATTGGTCATATTTTTTAATTCAAAACAATCAAAAATCCTTATACAAATTATAATAATGTAGTAAAAAAAACATATTAGAAGTCATTATAATTGTCAGTCAATTCTGTTTATTAAATGAATAATCATGTACTTCAAGAGGGCGAAGGCGCGGGCGGGCCGCTAGTGACTAATACCGTTTGTTTTACCATCTTTGGATCATTATCGATAATCGATAACTACGTTATAAATTCGAGAGTAACTTGTCTATCTGTTACTCTCGAATCTCTGTTTGGTTCATTTTAATGAATTATGTATTTTTTCTAATAATAAGATTTTTCTCAACTTTTATTTTTACAATCAAAAATGGGATTTCACCACCTCTTGGTTTTTTTCTAAATCAAAATTAATTATATTTTCTTAAAGAAGAGATAATGAGCTTTGTAAAAATATATAATATAAATATAGTTACTACAGAAATTCATGAAGAAATGAACGCTTAAATATCGCTATATGCAGTACACAAAGGTCAGTTTGGATATTTTAAACCCAAATTTTAAACTCATTCTATTGATAGAACAGTAGCTTAGCATCACATTCAGTGATTCATTTTTATATTAAAGTTTATCTTATCGATCGTAACATTTTATCCGATCATTGAATATATTTTTCAATATTGCTATCAAATGAAGTGCACCATTACGCGAAACGCTGTTGGCAATGATTCTGTATGACCAATCACATTGAAACGCCAATGTCATCATAAAATG
>DWLH01000639.1:0-17903 GCA_018249795.1 Heliconius telesiphe telesiphe
ATACATAATCTATATTATAGCAGTAAACGTACAACATTCAAGCTGATATTTTCAATTTTCTGAATCCCCTTATATCCTAACGGCAATAAAAGTCACCCGGTGGTTATACACAGAGTTACTTTGTTCAAATAACAGATTTACTCCCAAAATCTCATCGTGTGGGACAGATGTAGCTGGAACTATATATTATATTACTGGAATTGCCTCCTCAGAATATGTAGTGCATTTAGCCTGAAAATTCCCTTTCTTCTTTTAATTAAGACACGACTCGCAATATTTTTTTGTCACCATGTATCTCGCACACAGCAGGGTAGGCAGAGGAAACTTAGTGTGAAGGCACTCCGTTCCATATTTTCCGCTGAATTCTAGAGCATTGCATTGCGTGTTGAGTAGTAGAACTCAAATACGCGCTTTGCCATAACATCAAAGAGAAGAAAATGGAAACATAAAATATTTCGCTTCTTCGAGTATGAGTCGAACCAACAACCTGTCACGTATCACACTGTGTACCTCTGTGCCACGACTGGCCTCGATATATTTTTATTGGCTATAAGAGAATTTATATCACCACTCTAATTACAGCATTTCACCTTTTCTTCAAACTCAAACAGGCTTGTGAAGTCCAAGGATAATAAGCAGATCGATCGATTATATCTTTATTACTTGTTTATTTTTTTCCATAATTATAGGCAATGTGTTTTCAAATTCCAATTTACTATAATTCTTTTGTTGGTCACTGAGAGGAAGGGCTTGATTTTTTTTATTTGTGTTTCTGTAACATTTTATTGCAATGGACTGATGCCGTGGTCGGTGTACAAGCGTGCATCTGTAAACACGACAATTGTGGGTTCGATTTCCACTAGGGAAAGTGAAATATATCGCTTTCGTAACCTGGCAAAGCGTGGTGTTGTCACTCAAGACGCAATGCCTCAAAAATAACGTGGATAACGGACGTGTCTTAGTAGGTTCTCAGGTTCCCTCTGACTGCTGTTTGCGGAATACAACGTGAAATGATTTTATAATATCCGCTTTGAAATGAAAATAATAATTCTTTCACTTCCCCGAGTGGAAGTCAAACCCACAATCTGTTGCTTTTACAGTCGCACGCTTGTCTTTCTGTCAATTTTAGCTTTCCCTTTAAATGAGAGATTTCGTTCTCGAAAAGAAGTTGCTGAAAGTTTGTGTAATTCAAAGTTAGTATTTAAGTTAAGTTATTCATTGCTTATAGATCATATTATAAGATATAAGTGAAGATGAAGGAGGACACCATAGTATTTTTAAACATTTTTTTATGAAAGAAAAATACTTATTTAGAAAACGTATGAAAATTTGAACGTAGCGAGACTCGAACTCACGCCTCCTGGAAACCGACCAGGTTCCATAGTGTTTATGTAGTTATGTAGTGTCGGGCACCACAGTTATTATGTTGTTTAAGTGATAAATTTTAGAATACTTTTGCTCTAGCACCTAGGCTAAAGATTTCTTAAGTTATGGCTTCTTGGAGATATAAATTAATTGATCTTACGGCGTTGAATATAAAACTATAGAACTAGTTGAGTATAAGAGTTGAGTAATAAGATGTAAAAAAAAATAATTAAATATTTTCATAACACTCAAACCGTTGAAAAAACAATGTTATTTCTTTTTTATTCTTTTAAATTGTAAAATCTCCAACACTAAATGCATAAAATCAGCTTCCTTACTGACTACAGATTGCAACAACAATATTGTTCTGACATTTTTGAATGATATAATATATAAGAAACTAACAGTCAGTAACTTCCCGATAGTTGTGATGGCAACAGTTATAAACTTAGCTCGTAGCTCGTTAATGGAGACGCTTGGCTGCGAAGAAATGATAAAATAATCGTTATAAGTTAAGTTCACATAAATATGCTATAACACATTGAATATGATGGTACTGTCGCCAACAAAGTAAAGATTTAGCTGTATTCTGCTATATTAATTTTCTAATTTATTGATTATTAAGCCAGTCGTTGCGCAGGGACACAAGCGTACGACTGTAAGCGCGAAAGACCGTGGATACGCTTCCCACTCCAGGAAATGAAATAATTAATAGTTTAATTTCTAACCTCTGGTTTCGAGAATTCGGCGGAAAGTGGGACGCGGAGTGTCCTACCACCATACTGCCTTTGTCTACTTTACTACATGCGGGATACAGCGTGAAGCTGAAACATTTAATTTAATTCTAGTTTTAGAGACTGGTGATCAGCTAGAAACGAAGAATTTCGTTTTTCTTAACTTATAATATTAGGAGAGAGGAAAGTTAGCAACTAATCTAAACGTTAAACTTAAAAGATCATTTAAGTGAAAGTTACTAATAGAAATGTTGTTTTAGAAAGAAAGTAATTTTATATGTTACTTTGATTACGAGAATATATAGATTAAACTTTCTTCTAGGGCCGTCTCACTTAACAAATATTGGTTAATACATTGAAAAATAATACAATTTTAATTTTTTTTTTTCATCTTTTATTGTAATAGAAGTTTTAAAACTATTTAAAGCTCTTTATTCATAAAATGACATTATAAAACAATTTAACTTGCTTTCGATATCGATAATTTTCTTTTGTATACGCAAATCACGCATCGTGAGAGCTAATCACCGACATTCCGCAAATTGTAAAGTGGCTGGCGGAGCAAAACACCGAGTTTTATCTACGATGTAGAAATAAATATATTTTAAATTTTCCTTTTCCTAAACGATAACTGATGAAAATCGTACTGTCTGCTGAATTCTGGAGGCATTGCGTGTTGAGTGGCAGAACTTAACGCCGCGCTTGTCCTCGACACCAGAACCAAGAAATGGAAATATAAATTTAAGTAAATATTTCAATTCCTTAAGTGGGGATCGAACCCACAACCAGTCGGTTTTACAGTCACACCTGAGTGCCCTTGCGCCACGACTGGTCTATAATAAATGATGCTACATAATATATGTATATATAAACTGTTATGTTACTCTAAATAGCATTTTGATTCTTACTAAATTATACAAAAAAAAAAAATAACTCCCATTAAATATGAAAGAATCATTAAATCTTAAGTGATCGTTCTATTTTAAGTATCTTTTTATGAAACACTAGCGGATGCGTGTATATCACTCTCAGGTTGCCTTTATCCGGTTTAATTTTCATATTTTTGTTATCTTCACGGTGTATCCCGCGTACAGCAGAGTTTAAATTTAGTGATAAGACACTCTGTTTCCCACTTTCTGCCGAATTTTTCGAGGCATTTGAGTGGCGGAACTCAACGCCAGGATTTTACCTTGGTGCCAGAGCTAAGTTCGTCCTTGTATTTTCTCACCAAGCCACAACATATGCAGAATAGAGACATTTCTTACTTAAGTATCGACTATTTTCTTCCAAAAATTGAACCTATAATTTCACCAGACGTTTATTAAGACAATACCATTACAGCTTATTGATATTTACCAACAAAACTCCATTAAACTATCAACTGACCGTTCAAAGTTAACAGCGTTATCGTTTCGATGTTCGAACAAGTACTTTATTTAATCTAAACTAAATAGACGTCATTTAAACTTCACTCACAAAATGTTCAATAGATTTCGTAGTAAATATTCGATGTTAAACAGATATTACAATAGGCCGTCAGCTCGCTGAGTGACGTCAAATATGATTTGTGTTTTTGACAATTTAATTATACAATTTGACGGTTTGTATAATTCATTATAATATGATAAATAGACGACGTAATTTTCGATATATCTTGATGTATAACTAAATTTGTATTCAAATTTAGTTTAAGCTTAGAATAATTCGGTCTAGATTCTAGATATTTCTTTTCCAACTTTGGCAGATCTACTGTATTGATCTCATTTAGTTACTAATTGACATCTTTGAGTTAATGGTCGCAAAAAAAAAACGATGAGTGTTTTTTTTAATAGTTTAAAGTAAAAAAATATCAGTATACCTCTAAGTATAGGTCTTTACCTAATTTTACGGCAGACTAACAAAAGTACAAGAGTCAAATACAGAGTAAGGTAAACTTTGTTTTGTAAATAAATAATATACTTCAATGTAATCGTTTTGCAATGTTCCATTAGAGATAAGACTATTATAAACAGAGGGACAGCGTCGTTGAGAAGCTTTATTTCGGAAATGGATTTGTTAAGTAGAATACGGAATTAAGACTAAATTGTATTTGATCTACATTTCAGGGCAATCGTAAACTATAAATCAATAATATATAAATAAAATTTAATTTATGTATCCTCTTTTGTTTTTGTTATTAAAAATTATGGAGTCGCAGGTTCCATAATTGTTATACAGTAAATAATTATGGATTCTTTGCTGTCAGACTAAACCAAAGTATTCAAACAGGCGCTATGCGTAAGACGTAATACTGTGATAGTTGGTAAGTTCTCGCTAACTATACCTAAATAAAATATATCGTTCAAGACAAAAAATATGTAGTAATTAACATTTCTTAGGAACAAGAATGGATAGATATACATATTTGTAACTTCTTATTTTGTTCGCAAAGGTCACTCTTCCATATTATGACCATTACAATTTTTTTTATTATAAATATTACATAATAAATATATTATTACATCTACCACTGTCGAGTGATTAATGCGTTATATTACGATAATTTTCGCTTCTTAATATGCACTTAAACTTGAGGCTAGTAGTGGCGCAGGGGTACATAGTGTGACTGTAAATGCGACAGGTTGTGGGTTCGATTCCCACTTGAAATATTTAATATTTCCATTTTCTTCGCTCTGGTGTCAAGCCAAAGCGCGGTGTTGAGTTCCGCTACTCAACACACAATACTTCCAGGATTTGTCGGAAAATGAGGAATGGAGTGTACTACTATATCGTGCCGCTAAAAAAATCGCTACATTATATTGAAAACTAAATTAACATGCAATATTACGATAACTTTTACTACAAACAATGTTACATTATTGTGAAATAAACTGAAACATTCAAATTTATTCGTTGAACAATATATTTATTTTATTTCCTTTATTCGATACATAAACGTTTAGAACGTAGAAGCGCTATTGTCTACGGTTCTACGCAGTACAAGCCTTCGTAACGATGTTTTTAAAGCCCGAGGCATTTTTGCATCTACAGCAGTCTGATAGCGGCTTTTCTATGTCGGATAATAGCAATTCTGTGTTCAAGTAGGTTTCAGTGTTAATATTGAAAAACTTTATACAAATTTATAGATTTTTAATAAGTTATACGCTGTATGCCGCACACAGCAGGGTAGGCAGAGGGAACCTAGTGGTTAAGACACTCTGTTCACCTATTCTGGAGGCATTGCCTGTTGAGTTGCGAAATACAACTCCGTGCTTTGGCCTCGACACCAGATACGATTTTTTATAATTTATCAATAATAATAATAACTATGTATTTACGTTTCTCTAAGAAATTAAAATGTCGATCATGCTAGATGACAACGATATATATACATCAAAATTATTCAATTTTGTCAGTTTAAATAAAACATCTTTTAATAAAATATAAGTATAAAAAATTGACTGGAATTTGAGTTCATAACTGTCACGTTCACATTCATATATAAGTCTAAGCAAAACCTACGTAAGTCAACAAATATAGTCTACTAAGATTGTAATATAGGAAAAATACAAAGCTAAATCGTTAGAGCGACTATTTTTGTACCTGGATGCAATTAAAACGAGATACGTACTCCTAGATTATAGTATAGTATAGTAGAACACTTAGTGCAGTAGGTGCTAGCTGTCTGGTAGAAGACTATTTAAGCTCGCTTCACATTTTCAACGATATTTGTAAAAGATTTTCCACTAAGTTTGTCTGTTATTCTCACTGAACCAATCTCTATAGAAATGGAGTAAAAATATTTTCTGGTGTATATAAAACTAAAGTAAAGAATAAATTGTAGAAATCAAATTGAAATTTAATATAATAATAAATATATTCAGTTGAGGCCAGTCGTGGCACGAAGTGTGACTGTTAAACTGACTGGTTGTGGACTCGATCCCACTCGAGGAGATGGAATATTTACTTAAATTTATATTTCCATTTCTTCGCTCTGGTGTCGAGGCTAAGCGCGGCGTTGAGTTCTGCTACTCAACACGCAATGCCTCCAGAATTCGGCAAAAAGTAGGGAACGGAGTGTCTCAACACTAGGTTCCCTCTGCCTACCCTGCTGTGTGCGGGATACAGCGGTAAGCTGAACAATAAATAAATAACAAAATTTGACCCTTTATGTCAATTGAATAAAATGACTGTTGTTGAAGGATAATTTTACAAATACATATATTGATTTTATATTAAAGTAATAACTTCAAACCCTTATTTTATTAGCAAAATTATTTCAATCATTTGAAAAAAAATTGATGCTTTTTGGTACAAATCCAACTCAAGCGAATGTAAATATCTATAACGTAGGTTGTGTCACCCTCGGTACGCGCGGCGTTGGGTACTGGCACCTACTGCCTTTTTTCAACTTTCCACTTTTCCCTTTCTTGAAAATGACAATAACTTAATATATTCGTCTACCAGGGGTCGAATCCACACCCATTTACAGTCCAATACTGTCTCAGTGCACCACCATAGCCTAACAATTATATTCAGAACTTTCTCTTAGAGCTTGCGTGTTCAAAAATAACCGTAATAAAGCCTTACTGTCATGCACAATATGCAAAAATATATCTAAAACTCTTACTGGAGCCTCGTGGCCAGTACTTTAGAATTAAAGGTCTAGAGCGTTATTCGTATTGTAGTCTATTTTGTATGCAATTTGGCATATGTGACTTATGTATGACACAGATAAATAATAACTATCGTCATGTACTCCACTTTTTAACCGACTTCTGCAAAAGGAATTCTCAATTAAACTGTATTTTTTACGTTTGTTACCTCAGAACTTTCGAATGCCTATGTCGGATGGAGCGATTTTGATCATTCTTTTTTTATTTTGCAAGCTGATTCGTGTTATTTATTTGTTGCTTTTTACTGTTTTTTTTTTTAAGTGCGTAAACTTAAAATAGACCTATAAATATAATAGCCTAGAACTTTTAGGAAAAATAGATTAAATATAACAGAACTTTAAGAGTGCCTTCTGAATATTTAATTGTTCTTATTAAGCTTCACGCTGTGTCCCGCATGTAAGAGGCAGAAGGAGCCTAGTGTCAAAACACTCCGCTTCCTACTTTCCACCGAATTCTGAAGAAATTGCATATTGAGTGACGGAACTCTACGCCCCGTTATGCCTCGAAACCAGAGCCAAGAAATAAAAACAAATATATACTATAGGGTTCGTATTTCACTTAAAAATATGCTTACAAGCGTGTCACCGATCTCGATGGAAACATGTGAAGCTGGGTCGAATTGAAATAAAACGCAATATCTTTAAGTGGCTGGAGGCAAAATTGTTCACTATCGTTTTCCTGTCTAAGCCTCAAAAGGATTTTTTTCAATAACTAAAAGGAATTCAATACTTGTTTATCCTTATACATCTATACCGTTGGATATACCACAGTAATCGCTCTACAAATCGGCTTAAAGTAACTTAAACTGTATATCATACATAGGAAACAGTAGATAATACTAGCTACTTACTACTTACCTACTTATGAGGTATGAATTTGTTTTTCCGAAATATTTCGATCACTATACAGCTACATAATACATATAAATTTTACATAAAGTGTAAAAAGTACCAGTACCTACTGCTATATCTAACCATTACCTGTATTGTACCTGAACTCCTTGATAGTATTTATAGAGGTTACTAGTCGTTATACATATGTTTGTGATCGTAGCACTCGTAGAAGAAAATCAAAGCTACATTTTATAGAACCTAAATTCGTTTTATTACCTTAGAAATCTTTGAGAAATAAACAGTTACTACCTACCTTACTCTATTATTCAATGACATTTACAATGCTTTAAATTCTATTGGTTTCTTTGTTTTGAAACACGATTTCTTTGATGAAAATTAAGAAAAACAAAATTCATTGATTATGGTATGTTTTGAGTGAGGCCAGTCGTGGCGCAGGGGCACAAAGTATGACTGTTAACGTTACTGATTGTGGGTTCGATCCCCACTCGAGGAAATGAAATATTTATTTGAATTTATATTTCTATTTCTTCGCTCTGATATCGAGGCAAAGCGCGGCGTTGAGTTCCGCCACTCAGCACGTAATGCCTCCAGAATTCAGCGGAAATTGGGAAACGGAGTGTCTTAACACTAGGTTTCCTCTGCCTACCCTGTTGTGTGGGGGATACAGCGTGAAGCTAAACAAACAAACAAACAATGGTATGATTTTGAGTAGGCAGAGAGTGGAGTCAAAAAGACGCATTTTACTTTTGTATAGTTATTTATCTAATTATATGAACAATCTAAAAGTTCAATGAAATATTTTAAACGCTCAAATGTGAGATTCCTAGATAAGCGCAATAATTACAGATTCAAATATAATTATTGTCTTAAATTTTAAGATATTCACTAGGTTCCCCATCGAGGCAGGCCTCTGTAGGTAACAATAATGTTGTCGAACGCTGTTTAAAAAGTACATGTGAGGATTTCCCTTCTCAACTAACCTTCGACATTCCACTTACCTCAACTAATGGATCGTACTAACCCTTTTAGATTTATTTACTTCAATAGAATATTTAACTATAAATTTACATTTTATGTATTAATATTGTTATGAGGTTAAATTAAGATAAAATGTTGCAATAGAGTAAAGAAATTATGAAAAATAGATTACTTTATATTATGTTTCTGCTTTTAGGCGAATTTCCTAATATTTTTCTGTGTCAACATTTTATATATATTTTCATTTAGGTGTAATTATTTCAAGTTTAAACTTTTCTCATATAATACCAAAAATTATAAAAAATATTTTCGTATAAATATTTTAAGGCTTTTTTGTCTAAAGAATCACCACTAATGGAACTCTATTAGATATAGCATAAACATAGATATTTTTAAGTAAACATGTCTGGCCAAGGCCGAGTCGGATTTCGCCCTTAATTATACGATTTTTTGGTAACAAATTTACATCAGGGTTAAACAGACATTATGTATACTGGAAATTAAAGTTACACTCTTCCAAATCTGACTGGGGAAAGAAATAGTAATAAATCGAACCCAAAACCTTCGTGCTTTCTGTTCAAAATATTTCAACTGAACCACAGCGGTGAATAAACTTGTTCCGTTTCAATTGGTTTCATGAAAAGCCTCAATATTATGATGAGTACAAGAGCGCAGGGGGACCTGCATAAGTCAGTAAAATAAGTAAAAAACAACATAGATTTTATAAACTAATTTACTATTTTTTTTAGCAACCACGAGACAAATTGAATTGTATCCACACAAACCCAAAGCCACAAGAGCTTTCAACTCGAACTTCAAAACAAAGCCTTTGAGAACATTTAAAATGTGGACGATCTTAATGACAAGGTAGTGGGGGTCCGTCCAACATCCAACTAATTTTAAAATTCACCCTACCAAAACAATGAGACGAGGGGTGAGGCTACAGGACTTACATGATGCCAGTTGTTATAGATAACGCGAAGTTAAATATTTGGGAAAATTAGTCAAACCAAAGATATCTCTCGTCAAATGCTACTCGAGTGAGCAGTATTAGGGAAGCTACGAAGGATCTTCGCATTCAAAATACTTCAGATATTCTGAAGACAAATTTCTTTGACTAGTGTGTTGGCAGTGAAGAACACATAGCGGGTAGAGATGGAAAGAAATAATACATGGTATTTAAGTACGTGATAGAGTCAAAATGAGGATATTCATAGGTAAACAATAGTGATCGACGTTGCTCGAAAAACTGCTCAACTAAAATGGCAGGGAAATCTAACATGGAGAATCGATGTCCGTTGGAGTGGAAATGTTTTGGAGTGACTGCCACTAACCAGACAACATACAGCATGCACCAGGTGGGCCGATGATTTGGTCAAGGTGGTCAAGAAGCCTTTGGATACGGGAAGTGTGAGAATCATCATAGTGGAAATGCTTAGAGATGCATATGTCCAGCAATGAGCCTATGATGATGACGAGCAAACGATGAAATGAACGGTAAACATAAAATAAAGTAAAGTAGCTTATTATTAGGTTCACACATTCTCTGTGGATTAAATAAACATAATATATTACTTTTTCACAACACGAAATTATAATTCCTATATTTGTGATACAAAGAATCTCCTAAAAGATAAATATCTCGTTACATGTCCTTGAAAAGCTGACTCAATACATTGAAGGATCTGGATTGCTATTCAGTAATTCGGAGCGCCGATTCTTATCACATTTTCATGCTAACATTATTTGTATGAATATATGTAGATATGTACTTAAATTTACTTTTAAACATGTTCAATGCATTTTTATAATTCCTTATGGGAAATAAACTTTTCGCAATTATGTAATAAAATGTTTTTTATTGTTACAGATTAATAACAGCTAATAGCTGAAAGTGGTAAGTTACTAAATAAATATTATAATTTATTATTATACGACAATGGAATAAAAAAATCTAGTATAATACAAAAAAAAATATATTTTTATTTGGTTTATTAAAATTTGTATGATTTGGTTTATTAAAATTATTATTTATTGCTTAACTGTAATTTGTTATTTAACTTACTTTATCATCATCCCGCAACTTGTAATATGTGAGTTGACTGTCTTCTCCAATAAAGCTACAAAATATCCTCACTTAAGTCGACGTTCATACAACGTATACAGAGGCATATCCAGAACTCCAGAACGGATTCACTCACTTCAACTATTATAGATTATGCGACATGTGACCTCTCAACTTTAGCTTGATAATATTTCATAAGCTATGCAGATAGCCTCGAACCAGTGGTGGACCATTTCATTTCGGAATAATTCATACAAAACGATGATCAGTGAAACAGATTAAATTTAATTATAAAGTAAAATATATTTCTAATTATTTCAAAACTCATTTATATCGAACTCGTAAGATATTTACGTTAGTAAACATAGATCTAAAATTAAATGTAATTGAACTTATTCTAAAACTCTACGGTATAATTGTTTTGATTTGATAGTACCAGTAGTACTAGAAATTAGTAGTACTATTATAAGAAATAAAAAAGTCTTATTAGTAAATGTTATTGAAATATTTATACTTTTTTATTTTTTACACTACATTCCGTAGTGTAAGCAGATGGTACCTAGTGTTAAGACACTCCGTTCACCATTTTCCACTGAATTCTGTAGGTATTGCGTTTTGAGTAGCGCATAACTTGTCGCATTTACAGTCACACTTCGTGTCCCTGCGCCACAACTGGCTCCAAAAATATCTATTTATAATATGAAAAAGTATATTCAAATTAGCATTTAATAAAAACGTTATGTAAATGACTTCTGTAAATCCATACTTCGTTCAATAAAACAAAAATACAAGTACAAAGTTTGCAGGAATTGTTGCAATAAAAGCCAATCCAACAATTGGAAACTTTTCCAATAAATTCCTCCACCTCACGACAGCCGATGACAAAAATAGATGGGCTTAGATCAATTGTACTATTAGAAATCGGCCTTTATATTATATTTATATGCCACTGCAAAAGAAATTTGAATAATTTATTGATTAAAAATCGTAAAGATACCTTTTTATCCTCGACACCAGAACGAACAAATGAAAATATAAATTTAAATAAATATTTCATTTCCTTGATTGGGAATCGAATACACAACCAGTCATGCTTACACTCATACATTTGTGCCCATATGCCACGTTCAAATATGAAATCTGTAAAAACAGTCTTTAAATATATGTTCCACACGTCTGATCTTGAAGGATAATTGGTCATTATTCGGGTACATTTTACAATCTTGTCGATCTAATTACTAAGTAAAGCAGGGATACATACGTCGTCAGACGTATCAGACAAAACAGAATGTATGAATTTATTTCAATTAGTAACGCCGTATTAACTTTGTTGAAAATTCTTTGCTTTTAAGTAATGATCGCAAGTTCAAATATTACTCATAGAAAATATACGTATATTTTAAATATTTTGAAAAATATATTTTTTTGTTTTATTTTTATTGTTTATTAAAATAAGCTAGAAAATAAATAATTTAAGATATTTATTTATATTAAAACAAAAATTACACTATTAGTGTAGAAGTAAAAGCTGAATGTCATACCAAGCTACTAATAGATAGGCATGTCCAAAGACTACATGAATAAAGATGATATATGGTCAGTATTAGCAGTGATTATGCGACGATATCCACCGCCTACATTAATGTATTAGCCTGTGGAACTCGTCTACTGTATTACTTATCGTCGTCTATATATAAACTTTGTTCTAAATATTGAATAATTTAAACTCAATAAGAATTATAAATCAGGTTCACGCTGTATCCCGCACACAGCAGTGTAGGCAGAGGGAACCTAGTGTTAAGGTACTCCATTCCCCACTTTCTGCCGGATTCTGGAGGAGTTGCGTGTTGGGTGGCAGAACTCAACGCCGCGCTTTGACTAGACACCAGAGCGAAGAAATGGAAATACTAATTTAAGTAAATATTTCATCTCCTCGAGTGGGGATCGAACCCACAACCAGTCGGTTTTACAGTCACACTTTGTGCCCCTGCGCCACAACTGGCCTAACAACAATTATACTAATATTATAAATGTGAATATATGTTTGTTTGTTACACTTTCACGCCAAAGCTACTCAACAGATTATTTTGTTGTACAAAATGTCACAATAATACCAAGTGTTCTTGGAGAGGACATAGGATACTTATTATTAAAAATATATCCTTCGGATATAATATAAAAATTCAACACAATTCACGTTTGAATCTGTAGTTGTATAATATTACAGTAAACTAAAATAAAACAAAAGGAAGAACAAGGCCACACATGATTTTAACACAAAGATTTTATCGGCTTACTATGTATTAAACCCAATCTAAAAAATATTTAGAAATTCAAATCCTAAGATGATCCTAACGCCAGTCGTGGCGGAAGAGGGTCATAATGTGACTGTGAGCGTGTCAGGTTGTAGATAAAATTCACACTCGAAGAAATGATTAAATACTCGATGAAATGAATTATTTAATATTTCCAATTTCTTCGCTCTGGCATCGACGCAGAACGCGGCGTTGAGTTCCGCCACTCAACAGGGAGTGCCTCTAGAATTCAGCGGAAAATAGGAATTGGAGTGTAGGAACCCTAGGTTCCCTCTGCTTGGTGTGTGCGGGATACAGCGTGATGCTCAGAACTTAACTTTTATATATTTCCCTTATTTTTGCCACTATAACATAAAATAAATATTTATCTATTTCACCAATATTATACATGGAATTTTCCACTCATCCAAGTAAAGTGTCGTCGTCGGTGCTGCTAATGTCGATAGGAGCTCTAATAATCCGATATCCGTGTCATCGAGCCGGAAAACTAAGATTCAAGGGGATGCCTTATTCATACTTCATACTACATTCATGACGTGACGACCTTGAAAAATTACGCGAAATATTGAAGATCAAAGAACAAAATAATTGCTGTTTTTTTTCATGTTTGTTTTACAATTTCTTTATAACTAATGTATAGTGTCAAAGTTTATTTTTGGTTACACAGAAATTAAAAAGCTAATACTGTATACTTTATACTAAATATATAATATACATTGAAATTACCATTGAATTGATTGAGGTCACCGTGACGCAGTGGTACAGCGTTTGATAATAATAGTTGTGGATTCGATGTGAAGTCGGGGCAATAACATATCTTCATTTCCCAATAAAAGACAGAGTGTGACATTGAAATCTGTCAATTAACACGCAATATCTTGAATTCAAGCAAAACAGTGGAAATGGAGTGTTACAGAAGGTTATATCTTTTTTTAAACATTTTTAAAGTGTTATTCCACACTTAGGAAAGAAAATACTTATTTAGAAATCGTATAAAAATTTGAACGTAGCGGGACTCGAACCCGCGCGAACTCCAGGAGGCGCGGGTTCGAGTCCCGCTACGTTCAAATTTTTATACGTTTTCTAAATAAGGTTATATCTGTCAACGCTATACGTGATATATTTTATAATATGTTTGTGTATTATAAAATACTGTCACTAAGAACATAAATTTATTATTATTAGCTAACTATTTTTCACACAAATCAAAAAGTAAAGTTATCGTTAAAAATTAAATTAAATCAGCTTCACGCTGAGTAAGGGTAAGCAGAAACTAGTGTTAAGACAATCCGTTCCCCACTTTCCGCCGAGTTCTGGAGGTATTGCGGGTTGAGTGGCGGAACTCCACGCCGCGTTTTGCCTCGACATCAGAGCGAAGAAATGGAAATATAAATTTAAGTAAATATTTCAGCTCCTCGAGTGGGGATCGAACCCACAATCCGTCGGTTTTACAGTCACACTTTGTACCCCTGCGCCACGACTGGCCTCAATCAATTAATCTTCAAAAGAAATGGTAGTCTCAACAAAAGCTGCAATTTTATTTTAATAAAATATTCATTATTTATGTCCATTCCCATTGCGACGGAAATTGGAACATGCTCGTTGAATGTGCCTATAAATTATTACACAAACAGTGTTTCCGGGCTTTCTTTGGCCTTTCAGTTATTTATAAGTGGTTGTTATTCATGTAAATTTTAAGGGCTAACCATGCGGAGGCCTGGCACATATATTCTTATTTATTCTTATAGTATTTCGCACCGTACAAGTAATTTAACCAAATCGTTTTGCCAAATAGAAATAATATTCTGTAGAGGAGGCGCTGTATTTTCGTTATCTTTCATATAAATTGCAGGCCAAGAAAATGACAATCGAAATTGGGACACGCTTCATGTTTAAGTTTGATAGTAAAAATGTACATTTTTGCAGTTTCACGTTATATCCCACACATAGCAGGGTAAAGGGTGAAAACGGAGTGTTTTGCACTACGTTCTCACCTTTCACCGCCACTTTTCGTCGAGATCTGCAGGCATTGCATGTTGAATGGCGTAACACGACAGCGAAGAAATGAAAATTTTAAACATTTCATTACCTCGAATGGGAATCGAACCCACAACTTGTCGCGTTTGTCACACGATCACACTGCGCCACGGCTGGCCTGTTTAGATTGTCACTGAATAATTTTTTCGTAAGATTTAAATACTTTTAGATTAAATCGTACCAATTACAAATTACAGTTTCAAATATATGTACAAATACATTTCGTATGACTAAATTATATATATACCTATTATTATCCTTCCTCTCGTATCACTGTGTTTTTATTGTAGTTTGAAAGATTTCCTTACAAGCCTTAATAGGTACTTTGAGTAGTGTTATTGACTTACAATAATGTGATTTAGGAAATGAAAATTAACGGCATCAAAAATAACTAGTCGTGCAAAGTAAGAGTGAAACGCAAATACTAAAGTAAATATAAGCTTAGAAAACAAAGAATTGAAGGAAGTATTTAAACATATATCATAGCGCGCATGCCCGCATAAGATAAAATAAGATACCGATATTCACAAAGTGTAGGCAAACAAATATCTTTTGCTAAACTAAGTTCGAAAGGGATCCACTTTATGCGATTGTATGAAAGTTTACTTGTTTGTATTTGTATGGAACGTTTGTATGAAATGTGTGAAGAAAGTTTTCGAGTTTTAACTTGAATGCTTAAATTTCTTTTCTTGTGTGGATATCGTTTAATATTGGATAATTTTAATTAAAATTATATATTTTTTTCACTGCAACCTTACGTTGTATGTACCAAATACAGCAGGTTATCCAGGGAGTAAATATTATTTGAAAACTCAGGCCCTTTTCTTTCTTATATAAGTATTGTCTTCCATTTTTGCGGTCTACAAAAAAATCCTGATCAATATTTGTAAGTAAATAGACGAATGAATCATAAAACATATATAGCATAAAATACACCCATAAACTTTAAAGTAACTTCAGCCAAACTTTTACTATATTTGAATTTCTAGCCTTCACAGAAACGACCATCTAAATTTCGTTCATGAATAAAACATATAGCTTTACATTTGCTATATTACCATTCCTAAGCCATACTTCTACCTCTTACACTTTTGAAATCGATCACGTAGAGATTTTCTTCTCAGCATTCAAGTTGGGATCTATTCATCTATCAATTCATCATTACCGTACCTTACAGTACCTCACGTGGATGAAGGGTATCAAGTGTTAAACGTATAAAGAGAAATGGAAAAGTAAAGATTTTTCAAGTCCAAAATTCGTAGCTAAGTATTTTTTTCTTTTTTTCATCGAGGCCAGTCGTGGCGCAGTGGCACAGGATGTGACTGTAAAATCGACTGGTTGTGGGTTCGATCCCCACTCGAGGAGATGAAATATTTACTTAAATTTATATTTCCATTTCTTTGGTGTCGAGGTAAAGCGCGGCGTTGAGTTCTGCCACTCAACACGCAATGCCTCCAAAATTCGGCAGCAAGTGGGGCACAGAGTGTCTTAACACTAGGTTCCCTCTGCCTACCCTGCTGTGTACGGGATACAGCGTGAAGCTAATTTAATTTAATTTTAATTTTTCATCGTTACGTTCATTTTTCTGCAGGTGCATGTTTTTTTTTTAGCTTCATGCTGTATCTATTAAGGCATTCCTCGGAATGTTTTGAATTGGAATGTTACCTCATGGTGTGAAAGGAACTTGGTTCAATTCATTTCCCTGAAGACACAAAATTCTGCGTTGACCACAAAAAAAACCCATTTGTCGTATCGTCAGTCTTTGAAAACACTTCTTTTATAGCCGCGCCTAGTACCAACATATTGGGCCTAAACATTTCAAGTGACTGCCAGTATAGCGATCATCTGGAGAGCAAGACCAAGTTGGCCCCGACGAAACTACGAGTCATCAGCAGAGCGAGGCGGTATTCCACAACAAAAACACCGATTGGCCCTGTATAGGATAAACCTAGAGGTTTATCCTCATATGGAGTACTGTTCTTATCTCTGGACTGGTGTACCCGACTAGAATTACAAATAATTGTTAACCACATTCATATTTACAATAATACTAAATAATCAATTACCCGAATAGTCAAGCATAGCCAGCGGCAGAGCTAAGACGTCAAGTAGATAATTATAAATAGGTCTTAACCACATTTTTAATTTTAAATTACAATAATAATTCATTAACTAAATAATTAATTATCCCAATAATCCAGGTTAGCCAGTAACGCTAGTTACAGTACAGTAGTACAACGCCGGTGCGGTTTTTTACATGATTGTTCACAAATAACTTGTAGGGTAGAATGAATAAAAATTGATGACGCGCCTCATAGCGGCGTGATCGGTAGGTGTCGTATAGAAATCTATAAATTATTTACATGTTCTACCGACATATGTACTTATTATTCAATAAGCATTAAAAATACTAATAATTTTATAGTAACATAATTAATTAAGTTATTTTTCATCATGGTAGAATAATTTGAATATTAATTAAATATTTCATGTTCATAATCATTTCCATAGTAACTATTTACTAAAACAGAGTGATAAATACATAATTATAATGTAAAGAATTAAATGCTTAACAAAATTTAAATATTAAATACATTGCGTCGCGTTTCGACGATATTTAAACAAAGAGTCACCGAAAGGATCCAAAGCTTTCTTTTCGTTAACCATTATGCAAAATCGAGACATAGGGAATTATTGCCCAAAATAGACCTCCGATAAGGAACTTCGAGAAGAATAGATTGTTTGCGAGCATACCTAGGAATTTTAAAATATATTTTTTTTAAACATTTTTAAAGTGTTATTCCACACTTAGGAAAGAAAAATACTTATTTAGAAAACGTATAAAAATTTGAACGCAGCGGGACTCGAACCCGCGCCTCCTGGAAACCGACCAGGCGCTC
>DWLH01000640.1:0-17884 GCA_018249795.1 Heliconius telesiphe telesiphe
TAATTATCTTTATTTCGCAGCACCACAGCTTCTGACTGTAAACGCGACGGTTGTGGGTGAGATTCCCACTCGGAGTAGTGAATTATTTTCATTTCCTAGCTGTGGTCATAAGTCAAAGTGCGGCGTTGAGTTCCGCCATATAATAAGAAACACAGTATCGTGGCCGTAAGCGCCCTCTATACAGCTTAAACAAAAAAAAAGGAATTTAATGTTTACAGTAGTAAAATTAAAATGAACACAAAATCTGTATAAATATTTTTAACACAATAAAACTAATTGAGCTTGCTCAAACAAAATATTGCTAAAAATAACGAATAGTCACTTGAATCTAAATAACAGAATACTTATTGTTTGTGATAGGAATTAATTATGAAATAATTTATTAATTTAAAAATGAAATAAAAATAATATAAAAATTTCATTTCAAAATATAAGCCAAGATTTACGTAAATTGGCACCGCTTTGACATCTTTCATTGCGTATTCAATAAGATGTTGTTGCTGATTTTTCTTCATCTATAATTCTATACTCAATAACTTATATCGTTATAGCTGCTGAATAAAGCTATATAAGTATAGTAGTTTGTTTGAACGCGCTAATCTCAGGACGTACTGGTTCGAAATGAAAAAATCTTTTTGCGTTATATAAACCATTTGTCGAAGAGTGCTTTATACCTCTCACAACTCTTGTACATTTCCTTTTGACCACATAAGCAAAGCCGCATGTAAAATACTAATAATATTATAAAATGTAATAGAAATTTCCTTAACAAGAACAACAGTTAACTTAAATTTAAGTTATAAGTAAGTAATTATCATTTATCCGCCGTCACACAGAGCCAGAGCCATTCAGCCTCTCTTAGATATCGTATGATAAAAGAACCTCCGTTATTACAAAGTTAAATTGGCATTCTAACTTCTATAGTTGGTACTTGGCTTGTTTTAATTCGTATCAACGTCGAGTTTATTAACATCTAAACTTGTATATTTTGTACTTTAGTAAGATTTATATAAGAAAAGTATATATTATGGGAAGTTGACATTATTGTTTTGTATTTTAGAAAAAAAACTATTTATTTTTTATGTTAGGTTTTATATCTTTATAAATTAGACGAATTTACACAGGCCTCCGTCGCGGCGAAAAGGCACAACGTGTAACTATAAACGCGAAGGTCGTTGATTTCCACTTGGTGGTATGAATTATTTTCGTGCTGAATGTTTTTTGAAAGAGTGCAATTTTCATCTAAATCACTTTTTATATATTTTATGTTTTATTGTTCTATATTTTTTTCATTCAATAAAGTTATAGAAAAATGCATATAACGAAAACAAAAGAAAAGCCTAATAAAAGATTAAAATTTAGCTTTTATGGATCAAAGATTAATTATAAACTGAGTAATGCTAACACCTAATTAACTTTGTCTCAGGGAGGCCCACCATCACGCGCGAGCTCAGCTGAAGACGACCGCACACCACCACCACAGCTACCGACATCCCCGTTCTTAACACCCGCCGACACAAAGCTCTTCACATCTCACAATTATAGCTACGGCATGACGGCACTGAACGATCCATCTGCTTTGGCTGGTATGAACTTTTATTACTATACTTATAGTATTATGTGTGCTATGCTATTATTAAATTGATATTCAAAATGCTAATATAGAATAAGACTTTATATAACAATAACACGATTATATGGATAGTGATGAGGATGAACTTAAAGAAATTAATAAATAATTTTCGATAGCTTTTCATGGTGGTGGTCAATAAAATGGTTGTAAGCGATAAGTTACTCGTAAAAAAAAATAGCAAATTGGTTCTATCGAGTGAATAAGAGCCATGTGCTACTTGCAGGTCTGTCGAGCCCGCTGGCGCCTGACGGAATGGCGAGCACATCTCAAGGTGAGTGGCGGCTTGTCTAGCAACAAGTTTATTTTATGCATACATATGTTGAACAAACGATATTTTTAATGCACTGTCTGTCGTATGCCACCATCACCGCTTCCTCTCTGCTCTGTCATTATTAGGTTTATATATCATAATTAGGTTTTATATTTAAAAAAAATGTATGAGGCAATTATCACGTGACATATTCATAATATATGTATTATACTTATATCTACTCCTAACCTGTATATGTCTTCATTATGCTCTGTGTTTTGTATTCAATATTAATGTTAGCTTTTTGTGTTATGGTTCGATGGACTTTCGTGTGTATCTTTTTTCATTTGTCAGATATGACCGCTCTGTGGAAATGAGAATTGATCATTGAACCAAAACGCAACGTGGCGTGCATGTTACTGTATTGTTACTATATATAGTTTAATGTTTACTATACAATGAAGATTGCTAGCTTGTTTTCTAGATGTGTCTTGATATATTGAAGTAACGGTAGGACAAAATTCCTAGTCCCCTTTATCCTGATTTAGTTCTTTTTTATTTCATTTCTCTATTAACTCATAATGTTTGAATTATTCCATTTTTATTTTTGATTATTTCATTGAGTTACCCCTAATCGTTGAACATCGAAACGCACTTAACATATTCAATTGGCTATAAATAATAATAATAATAAATAGAAAAAAAATTGTGTCGGTAAATCGGAGAGAATATAACGAAGATATTACGTTGTTAGTTTTCAAAATTTCAAGACTATGTAAATTGTGATCAAATCTGACCGAGTCTCAATTTAACCAAATAAGCGATCCCATGAATCATTCATGTTTCTAAAAACAATCTCGCATTACTTAATTATTCATTATTGTCTTGGGAAATATATCGCTGGGGACGCGCAAGATTGGACAATGGAATTTTAGTTGCGATTAAGTGGTGTCAGTTTATTTAAAAGATAAATAATTCATTGAAGAATACTAATACTAATGCTTTCGAGAAATTTGAAACCCCGCATCCACCGATCGCGTCCCACAAAACCGAAAACAACAGATTTACACAATCATCAAGCTTAACTAAGTAGGTCGAGTTAGGAAAAAATATACTAATACCGCTTGGCATAATCGACGCGTCGGATGGCTATCATCAATAAAGGGGGGTGGCGGTGCTTGAGTAAAGAGGCTACGATAGTGAGTGCATTAAAAGTGCGTTCGGAAGCTTCGATGGGGCTAAATGCTTGTGTTGTGACCAGGTGGCGCCCGCACCCCCCAGGAAGAGTACCGATGCGAGCCCTGTAACAAGAGTTTGTCTTCCCTGACCCGGCTCAAACGGCATATTCAAAACGTTCACATGCGACCCTCCAGGGAGCCCGTTTGTAACATTTGTCGGCGGGTTTACTCCAGCCTGAATAGTCTCAGAAACCACAAGTCAATCTACCACCGCAAGCAGCAACCGCCCTCCGGCCAGGGCCCCTTCTACCCTGTCAATTGACGTCCCCGCGATTTGCCATACACGTTGCCATTCGAGGAAACCAAGCTGCCATCCCGACCACCTACATAGCCATAGTCTTGCCCCTAGACTTTTGTTAAGTTTAATAAAAAAAAATGTAACGCGATATGTTCCTAACATTTGTACATAGCATAGTTTTACGTGTACTTTGCATGCGCATCGCCAGATTATATTATGTATCTATTGTTACTAAAACGCTTTCGTGTAAGCGTTCGCCGTCGTGCGACGGTGCGTTTACACATGGAACCAATTGGAACATCTGATCGGTACACATAACAACCAACTTTAAAGCGCATTAGTCGATTACGTGTTGAATTGCCTCTACACAGGTTCGAAATTTGCCACAAGTGGCACACTGTGCCAATTGGTTCCAAACTTGGGACCCGTCGAGACGGTCGCTGTGGTGTTGGTATGTAGGGTTGTTTAGACCCGAGACTAATGCGCTAATGTTGGTCGTTATGTGTGGCGCAGTGGGGCCGCTGGGGACGGGTCACCGTTGCGAGGTGTGCGGCAAGCTGCTGTCGACGAGGCTCACGCTCAAGCGTCACACTGAGCAGCAGCACCTGCAGCCGCTCCATTCGGCCCGGTGCACCCTCTGCCACAAGGTGTTCCGCACCCTGAACTCCCTCAACAACCACAAGAGCATCTACCACCGCCGCCAGCGCGCGACTCAGCAGCAACCGCAGAACCTCTCTGCGGAGGCAAAACTGCCGCCCGCCCAACCTAACATCGATTTCTACAAGTTCAAAGATCAGTTTAACGTCTAAATTAATTCATTTTTTTATATTTCAGAAGCTCAGTACCGCCTTTAGTTGTTCTTTGACAATTATCTAGAGACCTTTTTTATTTTTTTAACTTTAACATTTCTCTAATTTAGTTAGAGTACCAATTGGCGTTACTTTAGCCGTTAACCTAAAGCGGGTACTGGGTATTTAATTTTTCTATATAGTAGATGATTTATATTTTTTATCCCGCGTGGAGATTATTGACGTGTTAATGTCGATTTATTTTATTTACATTACTCTTTTAAATGTTTATCTCGGGACTTGTAGACGCGATCCGGTCGTCTGGCACTGACTCATTTTAATAAATTTTATGGAAATTAACATTCCAATCTAAACAAGGGAGGGCGATATTTGGTCAAAGTTAAAGTTTTAATAAACGCCCGCTAAGTGCAATACTGCGGTAAGAGGATTCCTGAATTTTACACTATGTTAAATGTGTGACAATAAGGCGAAAGAGTAAATTTTAATATTTTGAGAAAAGAGAAAAATCTTGGTGCTGTAAATTTATATATTAGGCTTAAATTTATAAAAAAGGAACAGTGTTCGTTGTAAGTAACAAAAGAGGCATATTGTTTTCAACGTTGTGTTCATTTTTCGGCGTTTTGCAATTATTAGTTTTTTTTTTTTATAATTTATTCTGTACTTTTTACCTTCATGATCTCACACTTAGATATTTATACGAGATTACTAAAAAATCTATTTTAAAAATAAATAAAATTATATACACAAATATATAATTGGCTAATGAGGCTTTTTCAAATTTATTATTTTATTTAGGTGTTTTAGTTCATTGACTGTAAGACTGAAACAGAACACATAGCACCATAGAACCGAGAAATTACTTTAAACAGCCACGCAGCACTGTCACTACATAACAGTACAAATTACAATACCAAACACGTAATAGACAAAGTCGCGGGGGTAGCTAGGCTAGGAGAACTGATCTAGGACTTAATCTCTTTTTAATTTTAACAGTAACAACAATGCAAGGTGAGTCCATTTAACGTATATTTCGCACCTTATTATTGATACATCAAGTATAAATATTTTTTTTAAATCGGCCACCATAAAGAATGTCAGTGACTCCTTCCTAGCCGTCCCGGTGACACCAGGATTAATTCTAACATACCATATAGACAAAACCAGGATATTGAAATAGTAAATGACATCACAACCAACTTCATATCATTATTAAAGTCGACTATTTTTACTTTATTTTACTGTTATTCTATCTTATCTAGTCGACTATTTGTTTCTTTTGTTCTATTATTTTTTTTCTTTTCTGAGTTATTTCCAAGTTATGCTTTGTAAATGCACTAGCATTTTAAGCAAGTGAATCGCAAGGTGCCATTTAAGCGAATCATTATGGCTATAATATATTTTTTTTTAGTTTAGTCAGATTTTAAGTTACTTTTTCCAACTTAAGTTTATCACTAACTTGTGTTCGTTATTTGTTATCGTCGAATTATTCGTTTACGTTTTCGACATACTGTAAACATTTCTAAACTTATTATTATTATACGATTTAGCTATTCCTTTTTTTATGGTGTAAAATAAACAACACATTTATTAATAAAAAGAATAAAATACTTAATAGGTAATAACTAAATCTTAATAATTCTCAGTGTTAAATGTTCCTAAATTTCAACAGTGTGAATTTTTTAAATAATACAATTTTCTGCTTGCCATACATACATACATACATAGATGTAAACGAATATTTTCTGTTTAGGCCAAAATTTTAGAAGTTTTTTATTGCTGTCTAGATTCAGAATAGCTTACTTTGGGTCGTGTAATTCCTAACTTATCATATCAATGTATGTTATTCAGTCGTATACGTAGATCCGTTAAGATGGCTCCTCATTTAAATAGTTCATAGTGCTGGCTTGTTTAAACATATTGTAGAGAATAAATGTACTAGATTTTTAATACCCAAATTGTCTGAATCTAGACTTCCAGGCTATTTTTCATTTTAACATAATTAGTTATCTATCTAGTTAAATAAACATCACTATTTTTGGGCGAGTCACTTCGCCAAATCAATGTTATATTTCTTTTTTTTATAGCAATAAGAGATCTTATCTAAGTGTAAATGTAAACACATAATTTATTGTAACAATATACACATTAAGTAATATTATTAGTGCCTGCTTTACATTTTTTTGGACAAAAGACATATTTTGAGTAAAACTTCTAAAGAATATTAGAAGTGGTGTTCGGAACACTCGTTGCCTATGAGGTATCGCTACTTTAACGTATGAGGCTTCCTAAAGTAAATTTTAATAATATACGTTAAGATTATGTTGTTATTATTATATGCATAAACGCTTAGCCATTAAATTTGTTTAGTTATTTGATAAGCTTTATTACGATACTTTTAAACAATTGGAAGACTAGTGATTTGGTGCTAAATTGGAACGACGTTCGTTAGTGAAATTAGGAAAAATGGGATTATCCAAAAAGGATCTAAATTGTTTTTAGAAAAAAAAAACAAAAATTCGCAACATTCCGTGCACAATGAGAGGGAAAAAAAATGTTAAGTTTTATTTGCAAAAACAAACGATTGCAAGATTTTTGAACGTAAGACGTAGATTTGTTGTTTTTTGTGTAGTAATTTAGTAATAGTTTTTATTGTTAATTTGGGTTTGGGAACTAAGTTAGTTGACTATTTAGATATTAAGGTTTATCTGAATTCGTAGCGGTAATAGCATCTACATGTTTAATTTACGATTACAGGGATGTGCTGCTAAGTGTGGCAGTCAGTAATAATTTGGCTATCGATGTAACAATCGAAAGATCTTGTGAATTTTATTTAGAAAAAAAAAATTATTCAAAAAAAAGTTATGCCAAAATTAATAAGCGCTATAGACTGATTAGACTAAGTACGCATTTTAATTGTACACTATTAGGCGTATTTTCTAGAATAAAATGTACAATTATTTACTAAATTGATAATTTTATAGAGAAAAAAGAAATTAAGTCAGAAGCGTGATTGTTTCGGTTCGGTATTATTCAAAATTTATTTTTGGTGATTCGAGGATCTTTTTATTTATAATGTCTCGTAGCGGCTAAGTTTTTATTTTTGGGGATCTCAAAAGATCTATGGGTATGTTTTGAGGGCGATACTACACCGTGTTCTATGGAGCAGAACACATCCCTGTCGAAACTACATTAGTTAGGATCTTAGCAAGTTTAAGACTGTTTCTGTGACCTGTTTATGTTTTTATCTTTCTACGTGTTAAGGTAATTATTTTTTTCTCTACCCGCACGTGCAGGCGTGATCACCTTATACGATGTGTTCTTATACTTCTTGTTGGCATTTTTTACTTATTTTATAAGGAAACAAAATTAATTTATTGGTTGTTGTATTGAAAATTTTATTATTATTTTTTTTCTTCTTAAATTATTATACTGTCCTTGGATCTTAGTATTTTGTTGATAATTGGCATCTGTGTATGTAATGCAGCCCATTTTATTGTGGGGATAATGGTGCCAAAAAAAAATAATTTAAGTTTGTCTTCCATTTAAACGCTGTTATTTAGACGAAGATTTGGCGAATGTATTTGGAACATTTCAAAACATCTATTTAATGGGCTGCAAAAATCTAGAGTTATATTCTTAATTAAATATTCAATTAATTTTACATCACCTATAATATTTACAAATAGTTCTTTTCTTACTTTTAAACCTTGACGTAAACTACTCATAAAATGTAATTGTAATCGTTAAACCGAACTTCATAAATCCTAATATTGATGATAATGGCGTTTTTAATAAAAACAAATATACAAAAAAACTGATGTTAGTTTTATTGAACACCTCACTTAGATAAATGCTTCAAAGTAGTATAAAGCTGTAGTGCACTTGTTATTTTGTTGAGCGCTTCTCATATCCCGTTTTGCAAAGAAATATATTTTCCCTGCCATCTGCATGTGTTTGTTCTAACACTTCATTGGCCACTGTAGCTTCGCAATCATTTATATTTATTTCTTTTTTATTTTTATTTTATTTTATTTTTATTTTATAATGTTTTCAATCACTTTTTTCACTCCTTGTTTTTCCAATGTTTTATTTAGTTCACAAAACGAAAATATGATTACTTAGAAAAGAATAACAGCTAGGTTATAAAGGTGTTATTTTATTTTATCGGGTCCGGGGACCAACCCCATATTTGTTTTGTTTTTCGATTTGTTTTCAGGTAAAAAATTATTCACCTGCATGCAATGCACGAAAGTATTGTGCTCAAAGGCGTCTTTGAAGCGACATATCGCAGACAAACATGCAGAGAGACAAGAGGAGTACAGGTGCACTATCTGTGAAAGGGTTTATTGCTCGAGGAATTCCCTAATGACCCACATATACACCTACCACAAATCGAGGCCGGGGGAAACGGATCAAATCCGGTTTTTTTAGTGACTACTTGGACGGAGTTGGCGCGGCGTGCGGCAGAATTCATCTAGCAAAGAGAATCACCACGAGGCCAACCCCACAGCCGTACTTAACACCACTCATAAAGGTTAGAATCTGTTTATAGACAGCCACCTAGGGTTACTACTGACCGCTGATCCATTAACAGCATTCTCGATAGACGATCTAGGTTTAAGGGTCCCTTTTCTATTTAAGTTTTGTTAATTTATTTTAATTTCTTTTAAGTTTATTATTTTCCAATTTAAACCCCGAAAGGCCCCATCCCAACGGGTTACGCAGTTTTGACGTTGTTGTGTTGCTTGGAGCATGCTTCTATCATTTTTGTTATCACGTGTTTCTGTGTCATTGTGGTTGAAAGAATTTCCTTAAATTTTAAATAAACTCGTGATTATTGTGTAGTTAGTCAATGTGTACAGTGCATATTATTAGTATTATTATTAAACCTCATACATGTAAACATACATATATAAACGCTATTAAACCTAATGTAAACCTATAGAAAGCAAGATTGCCAACTAACACGAGGAGAAATCCCAATAGTAACGAGAGTATAGTAATTGTTTTATATTACAGCTGTTCCGCCCCTCCGTATGCCCCCGCCGACAGCAGGCGGTATCAACGAGCCACAAGAGTGTCCCTACTGCCGCAGGACATTCTCTTGTTACTACTCCCTGAAACGACATTTCCAAGATAAGCACGAGCAATCTGACACGTTGTACGTGTGCGAGTTCTGCCACCGGAGGTACAGAACGAAGAACTCGTTGACAACCCACAAGAGTCTTCAGCATCGAGGATCGAGTGGAATGCTCAAGCGGCTGCTCAAGACGTCGGCACTGCACAGTGCTCTGGCACCGTCGCCGCATCATCTCTTTGATCTGGGAGCTGATCATACGCCGCAACTTCCACCCGGCCTTCAATGACCTCAAACCATGGCTTGAACCAGGGTTGGCGTACCGCGCGTGCCCTAAATTCCGGGGTTGGTTTTTAAAAGTCCTCGAAAACAAACACTTGGAATATTTTTTTTATATACATATAAGGCACGCATGGTTCACTACCTCCGGCTGGACTCGAAATGTTTGTTTGAATTTTGAGAAACGGAACTCGAACACGATAGTGATAGCGTACGTGTGCAATATACGGACTATGCCAAAATTGCAGGACTCTGCCGCATTTTTTAATGGTTAATTGTATTATAATGGTAGTAAAATATTGACGTTAGTTTTAAAAATGAACAGTATTGTCGTAGGAGTCATCTAGTGTTACGCTTCGGTCGGACTCCGCTTTGTGACAGATGTGAAGGCGAGATTTAGTAAATGGTCAAACGGTGTTCAAAAAGACAATGTAATTCAGAGCAATACTAAAGTATTATTATATCTAGTACTGCCAAAATTATGCCAACTCTATTCTAAAGAGGATATTACATTTTTAAAATCACTTTTCGATAAATGTCTAGTGTCAAATTAGAATCGGTAACTGTACAAACGGAATCGTACAAATTTTAAACAGTAAATATTAAAATATTGAAAGAAAATATTTTTTAAAGAAACTTTTTTCGGATCGCCAAATCTAAATTTAAATACAGATTATTTAGGAGTAAATTACCAAAATTTTTAGATAAAAAAATAAAGAAAAAAAAAATGTTGATGTTTTAAAAAAAATAAAAGACTACTTAGAATCTGATTTAAAAAGTACAAAGTGTTACGTCTACGAACAATATGTGTATTCTATGTGCGTTTTGGCTTCAATAAAGACGTTTTGATCAATGTATAAGTAGCCGTGCCTTCGTTCGTCTTGCGATTATTAAATGGTTTGAGATTTCCGAACTGACAAAGAATGAGTAAAAGTTGGCGAACGAAAAGTGACGGTAGGAGAAGTTGAGAAGTAAATGCTGGGGAGTTGCCCGTTGGCAAATCCTTGTTTACAGGGTTATATGACAAAAATAAGCGAAGAAAGCTAGCGAGCCAACTGTGTGGGTCTTCGAAAAGCTGTAGAATTGACGATCGTATACGTTCGTGGTTTCAAATCGCGAAACTGAAATAATATCGTTTTCTCTGTATAAATCACGTAGATATTAAGTATTCATTAACATAATTATATTTAATCTGTATCCATTTTCGGATTTCTCTCTATGAGTGTATAGTGGTTTCTTATTTAAATGTCGACCAACGTAGCGGACGTCTCGTTATTGAAAATTTATTAGATTATTATTATATTCTCAAAATTCTTTAAGTCTTAGGATTGACCATAAGATGGCTGCAGATGTAAAAATATATTATTATTTACTTGTATTGTAGGTAATCGCTTGGGTACCGCATTTGGCTAAATACATATCTTCTCAGGGTGTTATCGAATTCGTTTTTGATAATATAAATAAATCTGCATTTAAGCAACCCAACATATCACACAAATATCTATAAATATGCAGGAATTAAATATTTCTACGCCGTGATATTTCACAAGCCAAAGAGATAAAATGGGGATTTTTGCCAATACGCATTTATTTTTGGGTAGAATAAAAACATTCTGAAAAATGATTTTAATATTGAACTGTGCCATATCTTATCGAAATTTATGAAAAATATAAATACATATAATATATAGTTCCAATCATATCATATATTATAACTTCAATTTCGAAAACCATAGAGCCTGCAAGATTTAAGCAACATTTAAGATTTATTTTGAATTGATTAAATTTGCATTTATTTTAAATGTTAGGGTAAATTTTTTAATTAGAGTATATAATGTAAGTTTTTTTTCTTTTTTCGGAATGTTACATATTCGTACTTTGTGATATGAGTTTTAATTGAATGTTATTTGGTATAATTCCAAATATATTTAAATAAGTTTTTATATTCAGCTTAAATTAATTTGTTAAACAAATTATTATTGATTTTTATCATGATTTTCGGGTTTTTTTATAAAAAGCGTGGTATTCCCCGGTAATAACGCGCGTACCTCCATGTTCGTAATACCTCACATATTTTGTTTTTTTTATTATATATATTAATTTTTATTTGAATGTTAAACTGGCTGTCTTAGATTCCGAGAGCGTAATCGGTTCGGAAATATCGTCATAGTATCATCTTAGGGAGCTTAGAAGAAAAAGCAAGCGGGTAGTTTGAATTGTAAATATGTTATAAGTTAGAAATAAATACATACTTGAAGGATCGTGGCATTCGGGAATAAAGCCTCGTGATATTATTAACTAAAATAGTGAATAGATAAAATCATTAAAGGAAAGGATTTTTATATATATTCTACTAATGGATTTATTAATAGTGAAACTTAGGACTTAGTCTTTCTATAACGTTTTTTTTAGTGTTGCGTTTGTTGTTTTCGCTGTGCAATCATTTCATTCGTTCGGCCGTTTGAAAGCTTGTTGTTGACTGCTTTGTTGAAAGAAAAAAAAATTGGATTATTTTACCCACCAATTTTTCGTTCGTAAAATATAAAAATATTTCGTAATTCTAAATTTTTTGATCTCAGTAGACAGCTGCGAACTACATCAGATCGGAGACAGCCGTTGGTGATTGTTATTAGGCATAGGGCATTTGGTTAAGTTTGGATGTGTCGGCAAAAACTTTTAGCAATCGCAGCTAAAGATAAATCAATACAACTTAAAAAAATAAACAGCGAAACAAAAAGAATATTATTTTGCAATGTATACCAAAATACTGCATTTTTAAATAGTAAGATGATAAGCGAGAGAACGTCTTTTTTATAAACTATTTCATCGTCTCGATTAATTAATGTACTTTTTTTCGTTTGGCTTAGTCAACATAATTTATTTTAAGTTTACTAACAAAATACGTTTAATAAACCGACTGTGTTACTAAAGTAGGTAATGCACAAAATAATCAACAACGGGATGCCTTCGTAACAGTACAACTTACAATAGCCTACAATAAGTAAATTATAAGATATTCAAACTGGCAATATGTAAGTAAGTGATAGCCGCACGAGCGATTTATTTTAGATTATTCGAATTTATTAAGCTGTCAATTTAAGACAAAGTTACTTACATGGTGCCACGTGAGAAAATTTTATTATTATTATTATTTTCTTTTGCTAAACCTGTCCATTTATACTGCCGATAGAGTAAACGAAACGGCATAGAATAAAACACAGGGCAAATCGTTAACGGCATTTACTGACAAAAAGTAGCACCGAACGTGCTAAATGTAAATATCGTGTTTAAGATGGATGACATTAACAATAAAATAGTTCACAAATCGGTTTCACAAAACAATCTTGCTTTTTAAATCTAAGTATTACCTCCAATAATGTTAAGTATTATCTTTGATAAATTTTTTAATTTTTAATCTTAATATAGTTAATTCTTTGTGTAAAACCACTTGGAGCCCCAATTGGTCCGCCTTTTTAAACAAACTGTAAACGGATCAAGGAATTATTATGAAGATATAATACTGGGACTAAGGTCCAATGGAAGGGTAACTAAATATCTCCTGACAAACAATTTGCTTGATATACTTAATAAATGTATACGCGTAGAATAAGTGGTGGCGGCGTCGGTCCAAGTAGTTTTACAACAGGGACATGGGTTTACTTTGTTTATCCAGGACAAGTCAACAATCGTGATCATTTATATTTATAAATACAATAATTATAGATATTGTCAAACTATAGCACTTGTTACATAGTTATTTCCATACATACATTATTTTTGTTACCATATCCATATTTAAAATGCAATAGTTTATCGTTCGACGTTTCTATTCTGGGGGGAGTCCCGGAATATAAACGTCGGACACCAGATCACAATAGATAATTATTTAAAATAATTTAAATTTGCTCGACCGGGGACGCAAAAGCCGTTTTTGAGAATAAATCGACTTCACCTAAAGCTAGCAGGATAAAATGGCACCGACTTATATCTCGATGTACTATCACTGCTATTTGTTTTCTTTCGACAATACTTTATATTCTAGTTATTTATATTTTTATACAGATTTTTCGAGAACAATCGCAGTGTGATGTTAGTCATGTCCCACGGGTTTGTTCGTTGTTATTATTTGACTCGGTGAATAAGTCGTTGGTGTTTCTATCTGTAGTCGTGATGAAAATATATACATTTAGTCGCTATATTCTTAAGTCAATAGCTTTAATATATACAGTATCTTCCACTTAATATAATTATTATAATACAGTTATAGCAATAGTTTCCAATCTGCCATAGTACCTCAGTAATTATACACATATTTATCAATAAGTGAAGAGATCAATTGCAGATTATCTTAAGATTTTTTAAAGTATCCAAGTATCGAAACATTTTCGGTTCACAATAAAAATTGACCGAATATTACAGTTTTTACAGTTCCACAATATATTATTTTCGTCGCAACCGCCTAACATGTGTCCTCTGACGTACCTGTTCTTTATACTTTTGCAGTGTTCCTATATTTAGAGGTCGTAGAGGACATTGTATAAAGATTTATGAGTGTTAAATGAGAGTTATAGACGAGTGCGGAACCAGAGAGCGCTGTTGATGATAAATAATCTGCTGATCCCTATCTACCTATAGTAACAATCATAGTTCCGTAATTCAAAGTGCACTTACGTCTTTTTATATAAAAATAAGAAGTATTATATTATTACTATGTAGTTCATTCGCCTCCCCTGTCGAGCAACGTCGTTGATAGCCCGTCTGCTGATATTAAAAGTATTTACAATATACCCCACTTATGTACGACATACAATATATTGCTAGAAGTAACTTTTTATCTACAAATGAGGATGCGCGAGAGTAATTTCGCTAAAAATTCGACTGGTGCGTGTTCTTTTCCCTTTTATGCCTATTAGGGGCGTTATTTATTGAGAAAAGTATTCGCGATCGATATATTTAAGATATTTTCTATCGTAAGTATATGGTAGTATATGTATTGTTACGCGCGTCCCAGTCGATTTTTTAGCGGAATTGCCCCCGCGTTACTTGTTACGCTTGGGTGACACATTTTATACACAGAAATATTTTTTTAAGAAAATCAATTTATATGTCAATGTTAATTAAGTGGCAATTCTAATTTTAACTGCACTATATTTTTGCTGACACGTTTAGGTTTAGATTTTTTCTTTTTTTTTACGTAATTTAATATATGCACGATCTGCGTTTTTATTAGTAACAACGTTTTTTTTTTAAGGTTTCTCGTCTAAGTGATACGTACCCTCGATTCATTGTGGAGATATACACATTTTATTAATTTATTTTTTTATTTTTACTCAGAGCACGCGCGACCGAGCGCACCTGTGTGGTAACATTTACGGCCGTGTTATATTATGCCTAAACTAATATTGTGTTACTATTGTAAAAGTTATAGTTTGCCATCGTTGATCAAAGAGGTGAAATATGTTTTTAAATACATTTAGTTAGTGAGTTTTGTTATACTTTACATGTTCGGAAAGTTTCGGGAGCGGGATGTACAAAATTGTTTCATAGTATTGTGTAATGATCGATAAGGTACTAGATGTGGCTAACCGCCCTATAGTGAGTTAGGAAATCCTCTTGGAAAAATTGTTGTAAGTTGGAACATCCTCAGTCGAGACACTTAAAGTACTACTTGTTGTAGATTGTATGGAAGTCGACTATAATGAATTGAGATTATTTAATAGATAATGACGTCATAACAACTAATTACAAACAAATGGTATTTAAAATTGTACTCACATTTGAAGATACAGCAATAAAAAATGTTCAGTTCTGTTCGTAGTTTATGGCAATTCGAGAGTGCCATTTGAGCACTAATCATTTGTATAACAGAGATAATTTGAGAACAAACGAAAAAATTTAAAAACCTTTTAATATTTTTTTCTTGTCTCATACTCTGCTAACTTATAAGTTTCAACTGCCACTCAAATTTGGCGGTTTACTACAAACAATTGATGTTCGTTTAGAAATTTTCATAAAGAAACAAAAATGTATTAATTTTATGACTTCAATATTTATTAAATGGAGGTGTCTTTACTTGTTTTGATGTTGTTGATATATGTGATTAAGGAATCAAGCGGGCTGCGCAGTAGGAACATATCAAAGTCGGATGAACTAGTACTCTAAGTATCTTCGAATCTGACAATCAGAATTAATTTTAATTGGGTTGTAATTGACGATACTTTATGTTTTGATATATTATGCAAAATATGAACAGTTGGATGTAATGAAAATATAAAATTTAATAAACTCGCAGTGATTCCATTGATGATGTGTATTTTTATTTCGAGCCTAAATCCTTCATGTATGACTATATAAATATATTATATATTTTTATTTCAAATATAAAAATATTTATTTCTATATTATTTTCTAATTGACGTTTATATTTTTTTTAATGCGCTGCTTATTTCATATGCTTGCATAAATGCCTAGATCGCAACTATTTCTTTTTTATAATAAAGCACTAATTCGAATAAAAACATAATAATTGAGGCCAGTCGTGGCGCAGTGGCACAAAGTGTGACTGTAAAACCGACTGGTTGTGGGTTCGATCCCCACTCGAGGAGATGAAATATTTACTTAAATGTATATTTCCATTTCTTCGCTCTGGTGTCGAGGCAAAGAGCGAAACCACATCTTACGATATACGTCTTGGGGGATCTAGTCGACATATTCTGTTACGGGGCCGCGTATTAGGTCTAAAAATTTCGTAGCATTTAACTTACCGTCAATAAAAACTGGCCCTAGTATTTTATTTCGATGGCTTACTCGGCAGCAATGCGCTGTTCTGCGTAAACTGGACAGGATTTATATCGAAATAATTTAAAATTTCAATTTATCCGGCTATTGGTATTTTTCCTGATGGAACACGCTCTTGGCGTGGCACTGCTGGTTTTCTCGAATCCTATGTACTGTTTTTACAAATGTTCAATAATCTACAATATCTACGACTATTACCATAGCTGGTTCGGTATGTTTATAATGTGAGAGCTCCATTTTGTCGACATTCTCCATAAAATCATATCCATGTGCTCCGCAAAAGTAAAGTAAGAATACGCCATTTTAAAATAAAAACACAAACTAAAAGTAAAAAAAAAATAGAATTGTCCAAATTCGTGAAGTAAATATCAACACAAAAACGCAAATAATAATAATAATAAAACAAATGTTACACACAAGATAAAGAAAAGAGACGACGAAAGAGAGACGAAAAGAGATAAAGAGAAGAGAGAGAAACTAATAGTACTAAAACTAATAGTGCCAATTACAAAAAATGGCATTAAGTACTACTTCCGCTAAGCGTAAAAACACTAAATACTTAGACATATTAATTACGATTTCATTAAATCAAAAATCATTTCTGGTTTTTTAAAATATTTTAGCATTTACCCTAAATTCTGAATACTAGTTTTCATTTAAGATAAAAATTTTATTAATTACGTTTATAGTTATAATCAATAAAAGTAAAAATATATATATATTCATTTGAACTCTATTTATTGCCTTTACTCACGGATTATGAAGTTACGAATAATACAAAAAGTATTGGGCAATATTTTTAATAAAAAATATCTTTCAGTTAATTTGTAAAAATATCAGTGGGCTTATAATTAATTTTATCATTTAAATTTTAGTGAAACTATAAAAAATGTCCCGTCGTCCGAAGGTCCCTTCCCGGTCCCTTTAGTGTTTCGCGCCAAATTTACGGAAAGTGTTACTATATCGTGCAGGAATTATTAATTAATAAAACAGAATAGTTCATAATAAATGTAAATTACATTATTTTTACGCGTGATTTGATATTAAAATAAATAATCAAATTATCAACACTGTAAATAATTTCAAAATAATTATTTATTTCGCATTGAATTTTCGTAGGTTCCCGTATAACATTATAAGACTCGCAACTTTTTAATTTTTATACACTATATATTAAAATTATTAAAGAAATACATAAATAAATAATAATCTAAAGCAAATAATAATAAAAATCTTAACTGAAAATTAAAAAGTATATATGAGAAGTATTTTAATTAATGATGTCAGTACCATATACTATGAACTATTACAATGTTTTTAATTATCTGTGTATGTATAATATAACTTTACAAAACATAATTTCGCGGATAAATTTTGTTCTATTTACTTTATTTTGTTCATTTTTTGAGTTATTTTTTAAAATCATTTAAATGTTAAAATAAAAATTAAATTAAATTAGCTTCACGCTGTATCCCGCACACAGCAGGGTAGGCAGAGGGAACCTAGTGTTAAGACACTCCGTTCCCCACTTTCTGCCGAATTTTGGAGGCATTGCGTGTTGA